>JAWQFJ010017653.1:0-45000 GCA_034096865.1 Theodoxus fluviatilis
TTTTGCCTTCAAAGATCGACAGTTTCAATGCACAGTACTTTCCAAGACCTCTAGTATGGCCTGTCACAACCCCGCTGCCATTTTGGCCCAGTTTTCGTACAAAAGCGAAAAACAAATACTGAAAGTCATTTTTTAAACTCCATTTTATTTCCTTATCTCTTTCACCAATTGTCAAACAAATGAGCAATACATAATAAATTATACGAGTAGAAGTTTTTAAGAGGGTCCAAAATGCACTGTGTTGAGGACCAGTTTTCTGAGACGACCCATATAGTCAATAACATAACTCCATCCCACGTTTGACTCTCAACGTGTGGTCCCTACGACCCTACTCCAGGGCCCGCTGTGAGTACCAAAGTAACACGTCCGGGTTTAGGTGAAACATGCCTTCTGTGTTCTTACCTCATCCAGGTCGCGAGATCGGAATGCGGAGAATGACTGCGGAGTTCCAACAGGCCTAGGGCCAGTGACCACCGCACTTTTCGCAGTGTGATGCTCCAGCTGCTCAAACTTTTGATTGTATGCGTTTCGGAAGCATCACGGTTTCTTCAGAGAAGATTAATTTGCGCAGTTGAATTGTGATTTTGATTGTTTAGCCGCTTGGATACGTTTGAATACTGTGTATGTGATGCTTTAGTTGCAAACATAAACAGTGTAACAGTAACTACGGTGAAACTCCCCGGACAAGCAAAGTCAGTCAGGCGGGGTGGCGGGTGCGGCCTAGGCTGAGCGCTATCGACCACCATAAGGCAGATCGAGTGTGTGTGTGCTCAAGGGGGAGTTAACTCTTCACTTGCATTGCCTCTTTGTATGCAAACCAAAAGCGGCATTTTTAAAATTGTCGGTCTGCGCAAAAAATACGCACAGTTTAAATAAAATACGCATATCTGAACCAGTGAGTACGCAGAGGCAAAATTTGGGGTACCCAGTTCTGTGTACTTGATTCCCTGTAGATTGGATAAAATTTATTCAGACAGATGTTGATATTGTATTTATTCCTTGTCCATTGTATTTGTTCACATGTTCATTGTATTTGTTCATATTTTCATTGTATTTGTTCATGTGTTCATTGTATTTGTTCATATGTATATTGTATTTGTTCACATGTTCACTGTATTTGTTCATATATTTCAGGTCAGGGTGTGGTGATGGACCGAAGTGTCTGGAGTGACCTGGTCTTTGCGGAGGCACTGAAGAAGTTCAAGTACATCACTCCCAATGGTGAGTTGGCTGACCTGGAGAGTTCAACTCTCCTTTCCTGTCAGAAATAGGCATCTGAGGACAAGAAACTTCATGAGAAGCGAGACGGCTGACGGTCCTCAGAGGAAGAGCCCCCGTCTTCAAGTGTTTCGGCCCTGACTTCCTGACACTCTTGGGGCGGGGGGGGGGGGGGCACACCTGGGGTGTCCATCAGCCGTCAGGCACACTGTGCGATGTTCTGCTTTGCCTTAGCACAGAATATTGAAAGAAGAAGGGGCCCTCCACCTAACATGTAACTAACACCTAACTGCATTTACTCACTGGAGTCATCGTTCTCCGGAATCTTAAGTTTTTCATGCATTTTCAAAAAGTAATAAAAATACTAAGGCATAAGATAACAAGACAAATTATATATCAAATGAAAGCTCTTTTTTTACTCCTTACATTCAAAGAATGATCTAAGCAATTGAAAATGCTAATTACGAATTACACATCCATAGAATTGAGTGTGTACGTGCCCAAAAATCAAAAAGTAGAAAAAAAATCAGTTCACTAGCTGTTATGGGAAGCATACAAGCGCCTAGAAAATGAGAAACTTTAAATGTCAATATCCAAGTAATGCAACTGTGTATAAACATAAATTAGTACAGACAAATACACGCAGATGGAAGCTAGCAATCAACCAAATCAAAGTATATGTTCATAGAATTGGAAGAAGAAACTTTTTGCAGTACACTTTCCTGTCTTTTTGTCAATACGCACACCATACACACAAAAGTTATGATTTCCTAAAGGGAAGTAAATCAGCTTGCAGATTCCTTCAGCTATATAGGCTAACAAGATTTACCTTATAGCCAGAGCGAGAAATTTGCAATTGCATCGCAAACAATCTTTCGATGCGATTCTGGTGGGAGAACGCTCATCGCGATATTTTTCGCAATACAACTCTACTGAGTTAACTCTTGAGGTCCTGTAAGTTATTCACATGTTTCATTCCCCAGTCCTGTAAGGATTATGCACCTTGTAGAAATAAAATCAGTCAAGTAACAGCCATATAAGGTGGGCGACTATGGGTGGTACAGGATTAAACAGGGTGGGTGGTAATGGGCAATACAGGATTGAACAGGGTGGGCTGTAATGGGCGGTACAGGATTGAGCAGGGTGGGCGGCTGTGGGCAGTACAGGATTAAGCAGGGTGGGCGGTAATGGGTGGTACAGGATTGAGCAGGGTGGGTGGTAATGGGCGGTACAGGATTGAGCAGGGTGGGTGGTAATGGGCGGTACAGGATTGAGCAGGGTGGGCGGTAATGGGCGGTACAGGATTGAGCAGGGTGGGTGGTAATGGGCGGTACAGGATTGAGCAGGGTGGGTGGTAATGGGCGGTACAGGATTGAGCAGGGTGGGTGGTAATGGGCGGTACAGGATTGAGCAGGGTGGGCGGTAATGGGCGGTACAGGATTGAGCAGGGTGGGCGGTAATGGGCGGTACAGGATTGAGCAGGGTGGGTGGTAATGGGCGGTACAGGATTGAGCAGGGTGGGTGGTAATGGGCGGTACAGGATTGAGCAGGGTGGGCGGTAATGGGCGGTACAGGATTGAGCAGGGTGGGCGGTAATGGGCGGTACAGGATTGAGCAGGGTGGGCGGTAATGGGCGGTACAGGATTGAGCAGGGTGGGTGGTAATGGGCGGTACAGGATTGAGCAGGGTGGGTGGTAATGGGCGGTACAGGATTGAGCAGGGTGGGCGGTAATGGGCGGTACAGGATTGAGCAGGGTGGGCGGTAATGGGCGGTACAGGATTGAGCAGGGTGGGTGGTAATGGGCGGTACAGGATTGAGCAGGGTGGGTGGTAATGGGCGGTACAGGATTGAGCAGGGTGGGTGGTAATGGGCGGTACAGGATTGAGCAGGGTGGGTGGTAATGGGCGGTACAGGATTGAGCAGGGTGGGTGGTAATGGGCGGTACAGGATTGAGCAGGGTGGGTGGTAATGGGCGGTACAGGATTGAGCAGGGTGGGCGGTAATGGGCGGTACAGGATTGAGCAGGGTGGGCGGTAATGGGCGGTACAGGATTGAGCAGGGTGGGTGGTAATGGGCGGTACAGGATTGAGCAGGGTGGGTGGTAATGGGCGGTACAGGATTGAGCAGGGTGGGCGGTAATGGGCGGTACAGGATTGAGCAGGGTGGGCGGTAATGGGCGGTACAGGATTGAGCAGGGTGGGTGGTAATGGGCGGTACAGGATTGAGCAGGGTGGGTGGTACAGGGCGGTACAGGATTGAGCAGGGTGGGTGGTAATGGGCGGTACAGGATTGAGCAGGGTGGGCGGTAATGGGCGGTACAGGATTGAGCAGGGTGGGCGGTAATGGGCGGTACAGGATTGAGCAGGGTGGGTGGTAATGGGCGGTACAGGATTGAGCAGGGTGGGTGGTAATGGGCGGTACAGGATTGAGCAGGGTGGGTGGTAATGGGCGGTACAGGATTGAGCAGGGTGGGTGGTAATGGGCGGTACAGGATTGAGCAGGGTGGGTGGTAATGGGCGGTACAGGATTGAGCAGGGTGGGTGGTAATGGGCGGTACAGGATTGAGCAGGGTGGGCGGTAATGGGCGGTACAGGATTGAGCAGGGTGGGTGGTAATGGGCGGTACAGGATTGAGCAGGGTGGGTGGTAATGGGCGGTACAGGATTGAGCAGGGTGGGTGGTAACTGGGCGGTACAGGATTGAGCAGGGTGGGTGGTAATGGGCGGTACAGGATTGAGCAGGGTGGGCGGTAATGGGCGGTACAGGATTGAGCAGGGTGGGTGGTAATGGGCGGTACAGGATTGAGCAGGGTGGGTGGTAATGGGCGGTACAGGATTGAGCAGGGTGGGCGGTAATGGGCGGTACAGGATTGAGCAGGGTGGGCGGTAATGGGCGGTACAGGATTGAGCAGGGTGGGTGGTAATGGGCGGTACAGGATTGAGCAGGGTGGGTGGTAATGGGCGGTACAGGATTGAGCAGGGTGGGCGGTAATGGGCGGTACAGGATTGAGCAGGGTGGGCGGTAATGGGCGGTACAGGATTGAGCAGGGTGGGTGGTAATGGGCGGTACAGGATTGAGCAGGGTGGGTGGTAATGGGCGGTACAGGATTGAGCAGGGTGGGTGGTAATGGGCGGTACAGGATTGAGCAGGGTGGGCGGTAATGGGCGGTACAGGATTGAGCAGGGTGGGCGGTAATGGGCGGTACAGGATTGAGCAGGGTGGGTGGTACAGGGCGGTACAGGATTGAGCAGGGTGGGCGGTAATGGGCGGTACAGGATTGAGCAGGGTGGGCGGTAATGGGCGGTACAGGATTGAGCAGGGTGGGTGGTAATGGGCGGTACAGGATTGAGCAGGGTGGGTGGTAATGGGCGGTACAGGATTGAGCAGGGTGGGTGGTAATGGGCGGTACAGGATTGAGCAGGGTGGGTGGTAATGGGCGGTACAGGATTGAGCAGGGTGGGTGGTAATGGGCGGTACAGGATTGAGCAGGGTGGGCGGTAATGGGCGGTACAGGATTGAGCAGGGTGGGCGGTAATGGGCGGTACAGGATTGAGCAGGGTGGGTGGTAATGGGCGGTACAGGATTGAGCAGGGTGGGTGGTAATGGGCGGTACAGGATTGAGCAGGGTGGGCGGTAATGGGCGGTACAGGATTGAGCAGGGTGGGTGGTAATGGGCGGTACAGGATTGAGCAGGGTGGGTGGTAATGGGCGGTACAGGATTGAGCAGGGTGGGTGGTAATGGGCGGTACAGGATTGAGCAGGGTGGGCGGTAATGGGCGGTACAGGATTGAGCAGGGTGGGTGGTAATGGGCGGTACAGGATTGAGCAGGGTGGGTGGTAATGGGCGGTACAGGATTGAGCAGGGTGGGCGGTAATGGGCGGTACAGGATTGAGCAGGGTGGGTGGTAATGGGCGGTACAGGATTGAGCAGGGTGGGTGGTAATGGGCGGTACAGGATTGAGCAGGGTGGGTGGTAATGGGCGGTACAGGATTGAGCAGGGTGGGTGGTAATGGGCGGTACAGGATTGAGCAGGGTGGGCGGTAATGGGCGGTACAGGATTGAGCAGGGTGGGTGGTAATGGGCGGTACAGGATTGAGCAGGGTGGGCGGTAATGGGCGGTACAGGATTGAGCAGGGTGGGTGGTAATGGGCGGTACAGGATCTTAACCCTTTTCTGACTGAAGTCGCCAACTCAAAACAGCAGCTCCCAACTGGGGTTGCCAACTCAAAAATGCAAAAACTTGGGTAATATTAGAAAATGTTCAATAACTCTCTTTTATGAGCTTCCATCTTCATGAAACTTGAGGACATAGGAGATAATTGATCATTGCTTCTATCTATGGTGTTTATTTTATTGTTGTCATGGAAACAACAATGCAGCTATCTTTAAAAGAGAGATAATTAGGGGAAAAACATGCAAACTCTGTAATTCTATCATCAAAACACTAAATAATAGTAGCAATTCAAAATGTATTACAATAAAACACAAGAATGACATGTTCCAAGCAGAGAAAATACAACCAAGAATATAATCAAGCACTTGGAGTGATGAGAACACCTTCTAAACATATGCAACCCCAAATGTGAAAATCAACCTCACAACACAAATTGTTCACCCTCAAACAAATGTCTCTAACTGCCTTATTTGATCTCCAATCTTCTTAAAACTTAAGGATACAACAGATAAATGATGACTGCTTCACATGCTTTTTTTCTAGGTTGCCATAGAAACAACAATACAGCCATCTTGAAAAGGGAGATAAATGGGGGAAAACATGCAAACTCTGTAATTCTAACACCAAAAACACCAAATACACTACCAAAAATGGTGAAAAATTGCAGATTTTTTGCACAGAAGGCAAAGACAATACGTTACCAGCATAGAAAGCACAACAAAGAATAAGATCATCCATTCTGAATGGTGAAGAGACGTGACCATCCAGTGACCTTGAGCCTGGTAATTATGAATGTTCAGAGAACAGAACAACTTATCTGCTCAGGATGGGGCATGGAATAGAGAATATAACTATCATAAGTTCTACATGTCTTTATCAACTAGATGGAAGCAGTTATTCTACAGAATGACTGAAAATGTCTGGTTTGGCAAGCAGATATTGAGTAAATGATGAAAACACCCACCCACTCCCCACCCTCAACTCCACCATCCATTACCCCACCCACCCCACCCCACCCCCAAAGTCATGCAGCAGCAATGATCAGGGTTAGTCAAGTCAAGAATCAGAGTCTTCCCCACCTACTCCAGGATCTGGTACATGCAGACGTCGCCGCATGTCTCGCTGGTAGTCATGCACAGAGTGGAACACCATGTGACAGGGGGTGATACACAATGCCACTCCACATTTCATGCACTGGAAACGTGATTCCTTCCTGTGACTGTGAGTGTACTGCTTTGTCCTTCTGTTGTAGACAGAGCAGCAGACACAGATCTTGGTTGGCTTGGCCTTCTTGGCAGTTGGTGGAATCTCTTCCAGATAATGAGTATTCCTGGAGTACTCCAACCTTTCATATGGCATCGGTAATGCCACTTTCTTCCTCTTCTGGGGAGATTCCTCACTGAAGGGCTCACCTGAAGGTTCCCCAGCTCCTGGCAGCTGGGAAGGCTGATGCTCCTCAGCTGGCTGGTCAGTAGAGGCAGAGGGCCTGGGTGATTTTCCAGCAGGCCCAGGTGATGTCTGCTGTCCTTGCCTTGATGTTCCAGGAGATGGTTCAGCGGGCCCTAGGGGTAGTAGTGGTGCTTGTGTTAGTGTCACATCTACAAGCTCCAGGATGAGTTGGAGAGTGAAGTCCACTTGAGAGAGTCTCTTCCCTGGTATTCTGTACAGGATGTGGGCTTGCACTTTTGCCATGTGAATGAGATGTGTCGCTGCCCTCTTCCACCATTTCATTGTTTTGCGATTGAACGCATAGTAGCTCAGATTCTGGTCTAGAGAGTCAACCCCCCCCCCCTGTTCAAATTGTACATGTGAACCATGGCTGGCCTGACAATCTCCACTTCCCTGCTATCTCTGCCTCTCTTCCTCTTCCCAGTTGGCACTGGAGCAGCATTGTGGACTGTGCTTAGAAGCATGCAGTCCTTCCTGTCATGGTAACGCCCCTTCTCCAGCTTCAGGGATTTACTTTTTAGGGAAGGTGGGTTTCCCCTCCTGTGTCGAAGGACTGTTCCACAAGCTGTGGTGCCAGACTGAAGCAGGCCTTGGAACAGAGCAACACTGGAAAAGAAGGAATCCATGTAGATGGTGTGGCCCAGCTGCATGAAATCTCTTGTCACCTACTTGACCACATTTGAGCCATGAACAATCAATATTCAAATTTCAATTCACAGATTCATTAATTAACCCTAATTGCGGTAGTCGTGGCATAGGCTGTGCGGTCAGGCCTGGGCCAAGCCCACTAGTTTCGACGAATGCCGCATGTGATTTTTTTTGGGGGGGAGATTGTCTAATTTTCTCTCTGTTGTGATTGGTTTTGAAGCAGATTGTTTGCTTTGACTCTGTGGAGGAAGGGTTTGTGCGTGTGCTGAATACATGCAAAAGAAAAAAGGAACTACAAAAAATGTTGATGGTATGAAATCAGTCATTAAATCCACGCACACCTTTATGTGTGTTTTAAGACATGTCGTTTATGTAGAAGATTTATCAAAACATAAATTTTAACATTATCTTTCACTGAAAATGCTTTTTTTCTTACACTTAGTGCTCATATGGAAGATAGCCTGATAGGACAGCATATAGTTTGTTGTTGACCTTTGATTTTTTTTCCACGCAATCAAAAGAAAAGTCTAGGGTTGATGGAAAAAATAGGGCCAGTTGGCTTTCTGTAACTACAACTTTTGTTATCGTCTTATGTGTTGATGGCTTCAGTTACTTCAAACACATCAGAAGGGATACAGACTGTAAAATCTGACTAGTTTAACATACAGAGCCAAAACCCTGTGACAAACACACACATTTATTTATAAAAAAAGAGAGAGACCATAAGCAAGGACTGAACCCACGACCTTTCAGTTTACACCCAAAATGTTCTACCAGCTGAGCTACCATGGTCCATGTTGTCTTCTCCTGTCTACACTGCCCTGTATTAGCAGCTGCTGTTTGCTGACGGGCTTCAAGTACTATGAAGATGTGAGAAAAACACAATATTGAGCTATAACATCTCAGTGTATTGTATGTTGACAAAGTTCAAATACTATGAAGATGTTCAAAGAACACAGTTAATGAATTAAAAAATTCTGAGTGTATTGTATGTTGCCAAAGTTTGAACTGTAAAATCTGACTGTATTGTATGTTGACAGACTTCAAGTACTAAGAAGACATGAAGAGGAACATAATCAGCGAACTGCAAAATCTGACTGTATTGTATAGACAAAGTTCAAGTACTATGAAGATGTGAAGAGAACGCAACCAGTAAACTGTAAAATCTGACTGTATTGGTTGTTGACAGACTTCAAGGACTACGAAGACTTGAAGAGGAACACAATTAGTGAACTGTAAAATCTGACTGTATTGTGTGTTGACAGACTTCAAGTACTATGAAGATGTGAGGAGAACACAACTAGTAAACTGTAAAATCTTACTGTATTGTATGTTGACAAAGTTAAAATACTATGAAGATGTGAGAACACAACCAGTAAACTGTAAAATCTGACTCTATTGTTTGTTGACAGACTTCAAGGACTACGGAGACATGAACAGGAACGCAATTAGTAAACTGTAAAATCTGACTGTAGTGTTTGTTGACCGACTTCAAGTACAATGAAGATGTGAGGAGAACACAACTAGTAAACTGTAAAATCTGACTGTATTGTATTTTGATAAAGTTCAAATATTATGAAGATATGAGAACACAATAAGTGAACTGTAAAATCTGACTGTATTGTGTGTTGTTAAAGTTCAAATACTATGAAGATATGAGAACACAATTACTGAATTAGTGAACTGTAAAGTCTGACTGTAGTGTTTGTTGACAGACACTGACACTATTGAATGTTGACAGACTTCAAGTACTACGAAGACATGAAGAAGAACACAACTAGTGAACTGTAAAATCTGACTGTATTGTGTGTTGACAGACTTCAAGTACTACAAAGATGTGAGGAGAACACAAGTAGTAAACTGTAAAATCTGACATATTGTATGTTGACAGAGTTCAGGTACTACGAAAATGTGAGGAGAACACAACTAGTAAACTGTAAAATCTGAGTGTATTGCATGTTGACAGACTTCAAGGACCATGAGGATGTGAGGAAAACACAACCAGTGAACTGTAAAATCTGAGTGTATTGCATGTTGACAGACTTCAAGGACCATGAGGATGTGAGGAAAACACAAGCAATGAACTGTAAAATCTGAGTGTATTGCATGTTGACAGACTTCAAGGACCATGAGGATGTGAGGAAAACACAAGCAATGAACTGTAAAATCTGAGTGTATTGCATGTTGACAGACTTCAAGGACCATGAGGATGTGAGGAAAACACAACCAGTGAACTGTAAAATCTGAGTGTATTGCATGTTGACAGACTTCAAGGACCATGAGGATGTGAGGAAAACACAAGCAATGAACTGTAAAATCTGAGTGTATTGTATGTTGACAAAGTTCAAATACTATGAAGATGTGAGGAGAACACAACTAGTGAACTGTAAAATCTGAGTGTATTGTATGTTGACAAAGTTCAAATACTTTGAAGATGTGAGGAGAACACAACCAATGAACTCTAAAATCTGAGTGTGTTGTATATTGATATAGAGGCAAGAAACTCCCAACGGAGTGAGGTAGCAGAAGATTTTCAGAGGGAGAGCCCCCATTAACAAATGTTCCAGCCCTCTACACAGTACACTTCCTGGCACTCTCGGGGGGAGGGCCACACCTGCTTATAGCTCCAGTTATAAACAGCTGGTTATGAACCATAGAATCTGACTGTATTGTTTGTTGACAGACTTCTAGTACTACGAAGATGTGAGAAAAACACAATCAGTGAACTGTAAAATCTTACTGTATTGGTTGTTGACAGACTTCAAATACAGTAGTCGCCGCTTATTAAAAACACATTGGGACCGAACAATAGTGTTTTTAATAAGCGGCGTTTTTATTAACCGTTTGCGTGTTGAACATGTCCATCAGTAACGATGTAAATCCGGACAGTACACACAGTACACAGTACACAGTAATTTATTGCGCCAAGTGACATCATTTGAAAAACGAGCACGAGGAAAACTAAGTGATGAAGGCTAAAAGAAACAAAACAAAAAGCCAAACACACGCATCGCTTACACACCCTAACACGCCGTTTATGCAAAAAACATGGACATTTCCCGATGTACCTCACTCACGACACACACGCAGCTGCACACAGACAAGAGATAAGACTGCACCTGAAACCAAAAGGGTTAACTGGTAAATGGGGCAATATACAATGAACAGTTAAAGTTACTATTTAAGAACTGTTGACAAAAGAGGAACAAACTAAGATGATACACCCACCCACCCACCCCCCTTTTAAGTGGCAATAAATAATACATATGAACAGAGACAAGACCACTAAGACGTACCCCCCCACCCCCCCACCCCAACCCCACCCCCCGTCACCACACAAAAGAATACAATAGAACAATACAAAAACAACCCTGCGCAAGTGAAAGCTACAAGAAGACCAACCCTTCCCCACCCCCACCCCCTCCCCCACCCCTCCCCCCACCCCCAACCACACTCAGTAGCAGTCCATATAACCCAGAGGAAGCACAAAAGAGAAAGTGGCACTGTCATAGATGTGGAGAAGTGAGTGCGCACCGCCGACAGGATCAGCGGCGGCAAAGCTGCCTGGGGAGGTTCTGGACAGCGTTGAGCTCCGTCACCGCCGTGGGGAAGAACGAGTTCTGAAAACGGCATGTGCGCGTTTTGAGGGACCTGAAACGACGGCCAGAGGGAAGGAGCTGGAAGAGGGAACAAGCAGGGTGGGAGGGGTCCGCCACAATCTTACGGGACTTGCGCACTATGCGCTGGGCGTAGATAGAGGCTAGGGAGGGCAGATCAAACTGTTTTTAAAAAACGGCTGTTTTTATTAACCGCATGTTTTATAAGCGGCGACTACTGTACCACGAAGATATGAGAAAAACACAACTAGTGAACTGTAAAATCTGACTGTATTGTTTGTTGACAGACTTCAAATACTTCGAAGATGTGAGAAAAACACAACTAGTGAACTGTAAAATCTGACTGTATTGTATGTTGATAAAGTTCAAATACTACGAAGATGTGAGAAAAACACAACTAGTGTACTGTAAAATCTGACTGTATTGTTTGTTGACAGACTTCAATTACTTCGAAGATGTGAGAAAAACACAACTAGTGAACTGTAAAATCTGACTGTATTGCATGTTGACAGGCTACAAGTACTACGAGGATGTGAAGAGGAACACCATCTGTGAGTTGTGGAAGCCACATTTGGTCATCTATCTCAACGCCCCCACCTCCTACTGCCTGGAAAAGATCCGCAAGCGTCCCGAGGTAGGTTCCCTTGTCAGCAATCCGTGGCCCAGTGGTCAGCGCGCTTGACCTGCAGTCGCTTGCGGCTTGAGGGTTAGGTGTTCGAAGCTGCGCAGTTCCCAGAGTTGCATCCTTGAGCAAGATACCTAACTCACATTGTTTCTCCCCACCCAGGAGTAAAACCAGGTACCTGTGAGGGCAGTGATGGCACTCTGTAGTGCGATTAACTCTTGTAGGCGGCCCTGAGCCAGCATCAGGTTGGAACCTCCCCAGGGAGTGGAGTGGGTGCTGGCACCTGACTGTGTGCGACTTATCTGTCTGTCACTGTGTTTGTCGTCAGGTGCTGGTATAGGATTGATCAAGTGGCCCAGTGATCAGGGGGAAAATTGTCAAACAGTTTGAGTCCCAGAGATGGGTGAAAAGTTGCTATATAAAATCACTCCTTTATCCATACCTTTTTAACCTTTTTTAAATATGGCTTCCAACACAACTAATAGCCTGATTGCCCAGAGCAACCAAATGTTCTCTTCAGGCAAGGAAGAGTCCATCTAGGCCTGCCTAAATGGGCAACCAAATTTTCCTCTGATTTACTTTTTAAACAAAGCATGTAGTGGCTTGAGAACTGTGTTGACTCACAGTGACACGGCCGTGCAGGCAGTCTCCAAAGTACACGTGTAGTTTGCCTGACCCTGATAATAATATTGCAGACATGTTCAATGCTAAACACATTTTTAAAAGTAAGGAATATGGGGTTCTGTGGCAGAGTGGTCAGCGTGCTTGACCCTCAGTCGCTTGCGGCTAGTGGGTGCTGTGTTCGAAGCTGCGCAGATTCTAGAGTTGCACTCTTGAGCAAGGTGCTTTACTCACATTGCTTCTCCCCACCTAGGAGTAAAACGGGTACCTGTGAGGGCTGAGTTGGAAGATAGTGAAAGGTAACTTTCGTGCATTCATCCACAGCCTGGTTGCATGCTCCCCAGGGAGTTGAGATGGTGTTGGAACGATACAAAGAGGTAGCCCGATGACCAGGGGGTAAATGTGTGTGCGGTTTGAGCATCCATCAATGGGTGAAAAAGTTGCAATATAAAAAAGAACACCTTTACCTTTACCTTTAATAACTATACTAGTTTTATTACTGTAGTGGGGCAAACAATTTTTGGGCCAGTGGATTTTGTTTTGGGGCAAATGAATATTCAGTCTACTCACCTGAACAGGCAAGCAGTTTTGAGATGTGTTGTCGGATGCTGGTTCGTCAGGTAGAACCATGCAAACTTTCTCTGCAATGTAAGACACAGATTTGAAAGAAGAAAAAAAATCAGTTCAATATAAGATGACCATAGCACTCAACAACCAATGTGAGGTAACATGTTTGTTTGGACTATCGCTCATCAAAGAGAGCCATCCAAACTTTCTCTGCTGACAAAGACGGATTTGGAAGGGGGGAAAAATATTTTCAATACAAGATGACCATAGCACTCAACAACCAATGTGAGGTAACATTTTTGGTCTCGTTAACCCTTTCCTGTTCAGTAGGTTTAACTTGGCCAATCTGCTCTCAGTCCAAGTACGCCCAATTTGGCTTAGGAGGGTGCATCCATTTCACATGTGTTTCCTATCAAACCAGGGTCCCAGTGTGGGAATGGTCAGCACATTCTAGTCCACTAGAGACTCTGCCAGCGAAATAGTCTCTAGCACAGTTTACATCATGTGATGGAAGGATTTCATCCGAAAATTCAAATGAGGGTCACACGAGAGGCTTGTGGGATAGCCGATCTGCTCCCTGACATATGCCGTAATGCTGTAATGCGAAGGGTCAAGTCAATTTCGCATTCATTGATAACTGTGCCAGAGTCACTACTGACTCGGGTTCACAGAATGTGGTCAGCATAGGTCCACTCATAAATGTTCTTTTGAGGTCGTCTTACCATTTTCGGATGCTAATATCCCCGAGAGAGTTTGAAAAGACACATTTGTCTTCAGACAGCCACACCCGCTACATGCATCTCGGAATTCTAGCAGCCTGTCTTAGTTTCACCATCTGAACAGGAAAGGGTTAAAATGAGGACAACTTAAAATGGAGACAAAAGGATACAAAATAACTTAGAGTGACAAATTACTGGCCACCTTGAAAGCACATGCTTTTGCTGCTAATGTGACAAAGATTTTATTGTCAGCGAAACAGAACTCTGCAAGTGCGAACCATCCCCAAAAAAGCCACAACACAACCCAGCATAATTCAGGCAGTGTGTTCTGCTTGTTGGGTGTAAAACAACATTACAGTTTTAGTGCTGCTAGCAGTTCATGAAGGTACGCCTGCATTGTAGCCTGTGTAATTTAAGACTTTGTTCTGCTCAACTCGTGAAGGTTAGTTTATAATGCCTTACAATGTTTAATAGAGGACTGGCCTTTCTTGGCCTGTATAATTCAGACAGCATGTTCTTCTAGCCAGGCCTGATGCTACAAAGCTTAGTCAATTATAGCACCTGCTAGCGGCCTCAGGGTGGAATGCATATGTCGGCTTGCAGCTACAGTGCTGGGATAAAATCTCATTATGGTTGCATTTCCATAATGAGATGAAAAATATCTCCCCTAATTTAATGGAATGTTCCTTGAGTGAAACCCTGACCTTGTCGCAAATTTGACTGGAATCTCTTGGAAATAGTTCAAGTTATTTTGCACACTGAATAACCAATCAACCAACCGACCGAAAAACATAACATCATTGGCGAAGGTGAAAATCTATGACACTTATTTATCTTGTATCCTGTTGTCACCATGTTAACTTGTCCTCATTTTATTATGATCAAGAACTTAACCTAGCATTGGTTGTTTTATCAAGAAAAAAAGAATACATTTCAATGGTATGGTTGATGTTTCATACCTGTGTACTCCACTGATAGAGCAGAGTTCCCTGGGGGGAATACATTTAAATCAGGGGAGATAACTCCAGTCTTGCAGACTGCTATGTTTAAAAATTTGCATTAGTTGCATTGTTCAGGGAAGAAAGTGCTAATGGTCTAGAGCTGGCAATGGGAGCTCTGCACTGACTGAGATACACCATTGCTAGGCATGGTGCGGGAACTGTTAGTTTTCTTTGAATATGTTTATATCAGTAAATGCAGTAAATATGTGTGTGTGGTGTTTGTGTGTGTGTGTGTGTGTGTGTGTGTGTGTGTGTGTGTGTGTGAGAGAGAGAGAGAGAGAGAGAGAGAGAGAGAGAGAGAGAGAGAGAGAGAGAGAAAGAGAGAGAGAGAGACAGACAGACAGACAGACAGACATACAGACAGACAGACAGACAGACAGATACACAGACAAGACAGACACAGACACAGACAGACACAGACACAGACAAACAGACAGACACAGACAGACACAGACAGACAGACACACACACACACACACACACACACACACACACACACAGACATACTGAGACAGACACAGGCAGAGAGACAGACAGACAGACAGACAAACACACACAGACAGACACACACACACACAGACAGACAGACAGACAGGCAGACAGATACACACACACACACACACACACACACACACACAGGCAGACATACTGAGACAGACTCAGAGAGACAGGCACAGACAGACACACACACACAGTCAGACAGACAGACAGACAGACAGACAGACAGACAGACAGGTGACAGACAGACAGAAAGACACATACTGAGACAGACACAGACAGAGAGACAGACACACACAGACACACACAGACAGACATACAGACTGAGAGAGAGACAGAGAGAGAGAGAGAGAGAGAGAGAGAGAGAGAGAGAGAGAGAGAGTCATTTCCTGTACACTGTGCATTGGCATGACTAAAACAAAGAGAAAAATCATCTACAATTGTATAGACAGTGTAGAAGCTGTCTTGCTCTGTAGATTCAATCTTGTAGTTATCACTTGTCTATTAAAGTGAGGGGTGGGGAGAGACTGACAGGTATACACAGAGACACAGATAGATGTTCAAATGGAGGGACTGACAGATGGATGGATGGATGGATGGACAGATGGATGGATGAATGGACAGATGGTTGGATGGACAGATTGATGGATGGACAGATAGATGATTGATGGATGGATGGATGGATGGATGGATGGATGGATGGATGGATGGATGGATAGATGGACAGAGAACCTACAAGAGAGACAGAGACAGTTGAATGCATGGGGCAAGTTGCTTAGCCTTCCTAGCAGGCAAATGATAGGCCGGTGTCAACATGTGCCAAACATTTGTCTGCCTTCACTTCTGCTTTCATCATATTGACACCGGCCTATTCCTGGCAAGATCTTGCAAGGTTCCTAGCATAAGCAACACGCCCATGTTTGTGAGCTACAGCCAACAGTGGCAGCAGAAAGCTACAGTTGTTGATCTGTTTGTGAGCTACAGCCAACACTGACAGCAGAAAGCTACAGTTGTTGATATGTTTGTGTGCTTCAGCCAACACTGACAGCAGAAAGCTACAGTTGTTGATCTGTTTGTGTGCTACACCCAACAGAGGCAGCAGAAAGCTACAGCTGTTGATCTGTTTGTGTGCTTCAGCCAACACTGACAGCAGAAAGCTACAGTTGTTGATCTGTTTGTGTGCTACAGCCAACACGGACAGCCGAAAGCTACAGTTGTTGATCTGTTTGTGTGCTGCAGTCAACACTGTCAGCAGAAAGCTACAGCTGTTGATCTGTTTGTGTGCTACAGCCAACACTGACAGCCGAAAGCTACAGCTGTTGATCTGTTTGTGTGCTTCAGCCAACACTGACAGCAGAAAGCTACAGTTGTTGATCTGTTTGTGTGCTTCAGCCAACACTGACAGCAGAAAGCTACAGTTGTTGATCTGTTTGTGTGCTACAGCCAACACTGACAGCAGAAAGCTACAGTTGTTGATCTGTTTGTGTGCTACAGCCAACACTGACAGCAGAAAGCTACAGTTGTTGATCTGTTTGTGTGCTACAGCCAACAGTGACAGCAGAAAGCTACAGTTGTTGATCTGTTTGTGTGCTACAGCCAACACTGACAGCAGAAAGCTACAGTTGTTGATCTGTTTGTGTGCTACAGCCAACACTGACAGCAGAAAGCTACAGTTGTTGATCTGTTTGTGTGCTACAGCCAACACTGACAGCAGAAAGCTACAGTTGTTGATCTGTTTGTGTGCTACAGCCAACACTGACAGCAGAAAGCTACAGTTGTTGATCTGTTTGTGTGCTACAGCCAACACTGACAGCAGAAAGCTACAGTTGTTGATCTGTTTGTGTGCTACAGCCAACAGTGACAGCAGAAAGCTACAGTTGTTGATCTGTTTGTGTGCTACAGCCAACACTGACAGCAGAAAGCTACAGTTGTTGATCTGTTTGTGTGCTACAGCCAACACTGACAGCAGAAAGCTACAGTTGTTGATCTGTTTGTGTGCTACAGCCAACAGTGACAGCAGAAAGCTACAGTTGTTGATCTGTTTGTGTGCTACAGCCAACACTGACAGCAGAAAGCTACAGTTGTTGATCTGTTTGTGTGCTACAGCCAACACTGACAGCAGAAAGCTACAGTTGTTGATCTGTTTGTGTGCTACAGCCAACACTGACAGCAGAAAGCTACAGTTGTTGATCTGTTTGTGTGCTACAGCCAACACTGACAGCAGAAAGCTACAGTTGTTGATCTGTTTGTGAGCTACAGCCAACACTGACAGCAGAAAGCTACAGTTGTTGATCTGTTTGTGAGCTACAGCCAACAGTGACAGCAGAAAGCTACAGTTGTTGATCTGTTTGTGAGCTACAGCCAACACTGACAGCAGAAAGCTACAGTTGTTGATCTGTTTGTGTGCTACAGCCAACACTGACAGCAGAAAGCTACAGTTGTTGATCTGTTTGTGTGCTACAGCCAACACTGACAGCAGAAAGCTACAGTTGTTGATCTGTTTGTGTGCTACAGCCAACAGTGACAGCAGAAAGCTACAGTTGTTGATCTGTTTGTGTGCTACAGCCAACAGTGACAGCAGAAAGCTACAGTTGTTGATCTGTTTGTGTGCTACAGCCAACAGTGACAGCAGAAAGCTACAGTTGTTGATCTGTTTGTGTGCTACAGCCAACACTGACAGCAGAAAGCTACAGTTGTTGATCTGTTTGTGTGCTACAGCCAACAGTGACAGCAGAAAGCTACAGTTGTTGATCTGTTTGTGTGCTACAGCCAACACTGACAGCAGAAAGCTACAGTTGTTGATCTGTTTGTGTGCTACAGCCAACAGTGACAGCAGAAAGCTACAGTTGTTGATCTGTTTGTGTGCTACAGCCAACAGTGACAGCAGAAAGCTACAGTTGTTGATCTGTTTGTGTGCTACAGCCAACAGTGACAGCAGAAAGCTACAGTTGTTGATCTGTTTGTGTGCTACAGCCAACACTGACAGCAGAAAGCTACAGTTGTTGATCTGTTTGTGTGCTACAGCCAACACTGACAGCAGAAAGCTACAGTTGTTGATCTGTTTGTGTGCTACAGCCAACAGTGACAGCAGAAAGCTACAGTTGTTGATCTGTTTGTGTGCTACAGCCAACACTGACAGCAGAAAGCTACAGTTGTTGATCTGTTTGTGTGCTACAGCCAACAGTGACAGCAGAAAGCTACAGTTGTTGATCTGTTTGTGTGCTACAGCCAACACTGACAGCAGAAAGCTACAGTTGTTGATCTGTTTGTGTGCTTCAGCCAACACTGACAGCAGAGAGCTGCAGTTGTTGATCTGTTTGTGTGCTACAGCCAACACTGACAGCAGAAAGCTACAGTTGTTGATCTGTTTGTGTGCTACAGCCAACACTGACAGCAGAAAGCTACAGTTGTTGATCTGTTTGTGTGCTACAGCCAACAGTGGCAGCAGAAAGCTACAGTTGTTGATCTGTTTGTGTGCTACAGCCAACAGTGACAGCAGAAAGCTACAGTTGTTGATCTGTTTGTGTGCTACAGCCAACACTGACAGCAGAAAGCTACAGTTGTTGATCTGTTTGTGAGCTACAGCCAACACTGACAGCAGAAAGCTACAGTTGTTGATCTGTTTGTGTGCTACAGCCAACAGTGACAGCAGAAAGCTACAGTTGTTGATCTGTTTGTGTGCTACAGCCAACAGTGGCAGCAGAAAGCTACAGTTGTTGATCTGTTTGTGTGCTACAGCCAACAGTGACAGCAGAAAGCTACAGTTGTTGATCTGTTTGTGTGCTACAGCCAACACTGACAGCAGAAAGCTACAGTTGTTGATCTGTTTGTGTGCTACAGCCAACAGTGACAGCAGAAAGCTACAGTTGTTGATCTGTTTGTGTGCTACAGCCAACAGTGACAGCAGAAAGCTACAGTTGTTGATCTGTTTGTGTGCTTCAGCCAACACTGACAGCAGAAAGCTACAGCTGTTGATCTGTTTGTGTGCTTCAGCCAACACTGACAGCAGAAAGCTACAGTTGTTGATCTGTTTGTGTGCTTCAGCCAACACTGACAGCAGAAAGCTACAGTTGTTGATCTGTTTGTGTGCTACAGCCAACACTGACAGCAGAAAGCTACAGTTGTTGATCTGTTTGTGAGCTACAGCCAACAGTGGCAGCAGAAAGCTACAGTTGTTGATCTGTTTGTGTGCTACAGCCAACAGTGGCAGCAGAAAGCTACAGCTGTTGATCTGTTTGTGTGCTTCAGCCAACACTGACAGCAGAAAGCTACAGTTGTTGATCTGTTTGTGTGCTACAGCCAACAGTGACAGCAGAAAGCTACAGTTGTTGATCTGTTTGTGAGCTACAGCCAAGAGTGACAGCAGAAAGCTACAGCTGTTGATCTGTTTGTGTGCTACAGCCAACACTGACAGCAGAAAGCTACAGTTGTTGATCTGTTTGTGTGCTACAGCCAACACTGACAGCAGAAAGCTACAGCTGTTGATCTGTTTGTGTGCTACAGCCAACACTGACAGCAGAAAGCTACAGTTGTTGATCTGTTTGTGTGCTACAGCCAACACTGACAGCAGTAAGCTACAGTTGTTGATCTGTTTGTGAGCTACAGCCAACACTGACAGCAGAAAGCTACAGTTGTTGATCTGTTTGTGAGCTACAGCCAACAGTGACAGCAGAAAGCTACAGTTGTTGATCTGTTTGTGAGCTACAGCCAACACTGACAGCAGAAAGCTACAGTTGTTGATCTGTTTGTGTGCTACAGCCAACAGTGACAGCAGAAAGCTACAGTTGTTGATCTGTTTGTGAGCTACAGCCAACACTGACAGCAGAAAGCTACAGATGTTGATCTGTTTGTGTGCTACAGCCAACAGTGACAGCAGAAAGCTACAGTTGTTGATCTGTTTGTGTGCTACAGCCAACAGGGACAGCAGAAAGCTACAGTTGTTGATCTGTTTGTGTGCTACAGCCAATAGTGACAGCAGAAAGCTACAGTTGTTGATCTGTTTGTGAGCTACAGCCAACACTGACAGCAGAAAGCTACAGTTGTTGATCTGTTTGTGAGCTACAGCCAACAGTGACAGCAGAAAGCTACAGTTGTTGATCTGTTTGTGAGCTACAGCCAACACTGACAGCAGAAAGCTATAGTTGTTGATCTGTTTGTGTGCTACAGCCAACAGTGGCAGCAGAAAGCTACAGTTGTTGATCTGTTTGTGTGCTACAGCCAAGAGTGACAGCAGAAAGCTACAGTTGTTGATCTGTTTGTGAGCTACAGGCAACACTGACAGCAGAAAGCTACAGTTGTTGTTCTGTTTGTGTGCTACAGCCAACAGGGACAGCAGAAAGCTACAGTTGTTGATCTGTTTGTGTGCTACAGCCAACAGTGGCAGCAGAAAGCTACAGTTGTTGATCTGTTTGTGAGCTACAGCCAACACTGACAGCAGAAAGCTACAGTTGTTGATCTGTTTGTGTGCTACACCCAACAGTGGCAGCAGAAAGCTACAGCTGTTGATCTGTTTGTATGCTTCAGCCAACACTGAGAGCAGAAAGCTACAGTCGTTGATCTGTTTGTGTGCTTCAGCCAACACTGACAGCAGAGAGCTGCAGTTGTTGATCTGTTTGTGTGCTACAGCCAACACTGACAGCAGAAAGCTACAGCTGTTGATCTGTTTGTGTGCTACAGCCAACACTGACAGCAGAAAGCTACAGTTGTTAATCCGTTTGTGTGCTACAGCCAACAGTGGCAGCAGAAAGCTACAGCTGTTGATCTGTTTGTGTGCTACAGCCAACAGGGACAGCAGAAAGCTACAGTTGTTGATCTGTTTGTGTGCTACAGCCAACACTGACAGCAGAAAGCTACAGCTGTTGTTCTATTTGTGAGCTACAGCCAACACTGACAGCAGAAAGCTACAGTTGTTGATCTGTTTGTGTGCTACAGCCAAAAGTGACAGCAGAAAGCTACAGTTGTTGATCTGTTTGTGTGCTACACCCAACAGTGGCAGCAGAAAGCTACAGTTGTTGATCTGTTTGTGTGCTACAGCCGAAAGTGACAGCAGAAAGCTACAGTTGTTGATCTGTTTGTGTGCTACAGCCAACACTGACAGCAGAAAGCTACAGTTGTTGATCTGTTTGTGTGCTACACCCAACAGTGACAGCAGAAAGCTACAGTTGTTGATCTGTTTGTGTGCTACAGCCAACAGTGACAGCAGAAAGCTACAGTTGTTGTTCTGTTTGTGCTGCAGCCGTGGTTGTCCAAGAGTCCAGTGCTGACCGAGGAATTCGTCAAGACCATGGAACAAGTCTCCAAGGAGAGGCACCTGAACTACCTTAGGTAACATATGTGCATTTATACACATACACACACGCGCGTGCGCGTACACACACACACACATACATATGTGCACACACACACACGCACGCGCGCACACACACACACACATACACACACACACACACATGTGCACACACACACATAATGTGCACACTGACACACACACACACACACACATGTACACACATTCACACTCACATATGCACACACACACACAGACGTACATGCATGCACACACACACACATACACACACACACATACACGCACACACACACACACATGTGCGCAGGCACACGCACACATGTACACACACACACATATCCATGTACACACACGTACACACATAGACACACACACATGTACACACATGTACACACTCAGCAAGCACACATGCTCACATGCACACATACATGTATACATGTGCACACTCATAAATACTTTAGAGTGGCCTAACCCTTACAGTTTCATAGACACCTGTCGCGGTATCTAACAGCTATAATATAGTTTTGCGATGCTATACCTCTCGACCCTTCAAGAACGATGTAATCGCCCCTGAAGGTGAGAAGCTATTAGACACTCTAGAGTTTACAGCTAAACTTAACTGCCACACCTTGGGGGACACCACGAACAATCAAGCAATGTAGGAACAACAAAGTGAGAAAGAACCACTGAATCTGGTATCAAAAACAAACAAGTTTAATCAAACAACAGAACCCTTTCCCCTTCTGCGCAAAGCAGTGAGGGGTGAACGCAGGCAGCGTTCAAACAAATAAGGCTAAGCACAACCAACGACAAGCCCCAGTACAGCGGAAACAAGATGGCGGTGCTTCCGCTGTAAACAAGAAAAGTCAACAATAACGACAGCAACAACCCTCAAGCAACAGGGTTTCACAGGTCTCAGCTTGCAAGCAAAGAATCACAAGTAATAATAACAACGTTACCCCACGAAACCACACTCTTCCACCACTCGCTCTGACTGTCTTAGTCTAAGCTACAAGAATCTTTAATAATAAGATTAATCCGCACTACTTCCGTTCCCAGGAAGTGTAAGTACGCACTACCACACTCCAAGTGTGCTAAGTCCTACAAAAGACTAGTCAATAATGAAGTGTTAACAAAAAGAAACTTCACTAAAAATTCCAACCAGTCCCAACAAGAAAACATCCATACTCATACAAAACCCATCCAACAATTAATCTCCCCTCCTCCCCCTTGAGAAGGTAAACAAGACCCAAAACTTGACCCGACTCCGAGCCGTGAAGTACTCGAGTGTCAATAACCCCAAAAACCACGCCCCGCTAGCCGTGCACACGCCACTCACCGCTAGCATTAACTAGGCAAAACCTCACCCCAGGTCTAAGGTCATGCCCTCACCGTAACAACAATGCCCCAGCTCACGCCTGTCTCTCCCTCGCTCTCACTCCAACCAATCAGAAAAGTCCCTGCCGCGTGCAACAGCGACAGGCGAGGGAATGGCGAAACAATATGAACGAAATAGGCTTACCATGTCTTGTCTTCCTCTCGAGTCCAAGAATAACCTACTCACACCCGACCCAAACACAATTGACACATGCCCCCCAGATACCCTCAGTCATCCTCACCCAGGAAGAAATACAGTGGACTCCCCCCCCACTGCTGCAAAATTCACCTAAAAGTCTCTCCTCTCCTTCGGCATGTAGGTAGGCTACGCCTAACCTATTCAGTGTTCATTCTCACACACGAGTAAGGCTATCCCTCGATCGAGTCCAAGTTCAGTCACAGCGGGGAACGCAACATTCAAGACTAGTGAATCAGATAGCACCCCCACACTGTACCACGTTGCATGTCTCACTCTGCAACTAATATCCGTTTCCCTTCACCACCTCACGTGAGTGAAAGTACACGAGTCTCGACCACCTTACTCCCCCGGCTTCCCTGTCCGAGTTCGAGTTCCCCTTTGGAAATTTACAGTCTATTCCACAACTAGACTAGTTTCGCTGTACGAAACAGTACTTGCACTCTGGACCCCCAACGTAGAAGAACCAGTACACTCCCGTGCACTTTGAAGAAACGGCTCGTCGGTCGCAGCTGGTACTCCCGCCCAGTGCTGGAAGCAGAGCTCCTTGAAGCTCTTGGTAGAAGGCAGAGTCACCAAGTCCACC
Source organism: Theodoxus fluviatilis (assembly GCA_034096865.1). Taxonomy (NCBI): domain Eukaryota; kingdom Metazoa; phylum Mollusca; class Gastropoda; order Cycloneritida; family Neritidae; genus Theodoxus; species Theodoxus fluviatilis. Next base: position 23,605 of record JAWQFJ010017653.1, read on the forward strand.
AATCCACCAAAGTCCACGTCAGCAGCACACCATCCGTAAGAGTCAGATACTCTACAAAGCCTGTAACATACCGACCCACACCAATAAGCGACTATTTCTTTTCCCCCAAAAATTCTTTCATTGAATTAATTGGAAATAGGGCGACCCCCCTTAACCCACGTGTTCTGAAACAACCCCCCTCCTCGCTTCCCCCTGCGAGAAACATTTCGTTTAGAAAACCATCCTGACGTTTAAACGAATTACACGAATTTACAACCCAATATAAGAGAGGTTTAACCATTTCTACCCAAGAAACGAATCCCATACTTTTAAGCTAACTTATACGTCCCAGTAATTGAATTCTGCCCCACTGACATTTGCAACCCGTCATTTACCCACATGGCAAAACGAGCGATACAAGATTTCGTCCTTACCCCAACAAAGGCTGTGAAAAACGCCGACAACTTCTTCCCGTCCAGTACAAGACCACTTCCCAGTTACTCCCGTGGCTGACCCGGCCGAATCACCTCGACGAGAAATGCGAAGACACTTCGCCCAGACCACTTGTAGCCTCGAGTCGCAGAAGCTTATCGCCTACGCGACCTCCTTCATCAAGCGCGATGAACCCGTCTCTCCCAACCTACGTCGCCCGGAGCTAACGAAAACTCCCTCGCGTGGTCGCAGCCACCCAATCAGGGTGCTTAATTTTATTGACCTCCAGCCCGTGCCGGGTCAACAGGTAATCCCTTGACAAAACACTCACCTCCCCAGCACGTGCTTCGGCTGAGAATTTCCCGCCCAAGCTATAGTAAAACCTAACCCTAACCGTTATTTGGAAGAATACGGTGTCACCGTAATTAATCACCCCCCAATCATTTATCTCTAATCACACCAAACGTCGCGTCACGCGACAACACCCATGCAAAATTTACATACTTACATATTGATATATTTGTGACATCAAAGTGAAGGGCCAAAAACTGGAAGCTGTGAACAACTTCAAATACCTGGGATCTATCGTGACTGATGAAAGGTCCAAACCAGAGATACTGTCCAGGATAGCACAAACAACAGCAGCATTGGCAAAGTTGAAGCCAATATGGTGTGACAGAAATATCACTCTCGCATTGAAGATCAGGCTCATGCGCACACTGGCCATCTCCGTATTCTTGTATTCATGCGAGTCCTGGCCACTCACATCTGAACAACAGAGACGGATACAAGCCCTGGAAATGAGATGCTACCGCAAGATTCTGAACATCTCATATAAAGACCATGTCATGAATGAGGAAGTCAGCAACAGGATCAGGAGAGCAATTGGACTGTACGAAGACCTACTCTCAATCATGAAAAGCAGAAAGCTGAAGTGGTACGGTCACGTGTCATGAGGCAGTGGGCTGGCCAAGACCATCCTGCAAGGTACCGTACCAGGTGGGAGAAGGAGAGGCAGGCAGAGAAAGAGGTGGGAAGACAACATCAAAGAGTGGACAGGCTTGACCTTTGCTGACTCACAGGGAGCCACAGAGGATAGAGATCGATGGAGGAAGATTGTCCGAAAGTCATCAGTGGTGCCTCAACAACCCATCTCAGGGTTAAGAGACTGAACTGAACTGAACTGAAACAAATAATAAAAATACAAAAATGCTTTATTCATCCCATAAGGTAATGTCTATGCTTATTGTCACAAAAGAGCACTGGAAAACTAATAGTAAATACTTATCATAAAAAGGAACATCATACTGTCTAGGGTTAGAAAATAAGAAAAGCAGGCTGTTTCAATCATGCAATCCAATGTCACTTTCTGTTAGGAGAGAACTGCCAGATTAAAAGAATTGTACAACTGCAAAGTGGTAAATGGATAAATGAACAAAATAATTAAATACATATTGGGAAAGTGAGGGAAATAGAAAGTTTATACTGCTGAATTGGGCAAAAGAATGACAAATTGAATAATCTTGAAATACTGTCATATCTTGTTTTTTAATAATCGGAATTCTGTGCATTTTTAATCTTAGAATTGCATTGCTGGACTGTGTTTTCAGGACCTACAGTGAGATTCTGGAATACGACGTCCAAGACATGCCAGAATGGGACATTGTAAGTATGCAGTTCCGTCATCCTTCAGGAACATCATAATCATGTTTTATTCTTGCTCAAGTACATCAAAAATAATTTTAGGAACTTTTGCTCCCATGTGCCACTGCATCCAATTTTACTCCTGAACAGAGAATGCTACTACTGTCAAAGGTAAGGACGTAAGAAAAAGTTCAGTCCGCCTCTTCCTTCATATCTGCTTCGGAACGTTTACCATGCTTCTCTTCTAAAGAAGTACGAAAATCCTGGGAGGAGCTATACCAACAGAACGGTCTTCAGAGGAAGAATCCCCGTCAACATGATTCGCTTCTAAAAATAATCTTTACTTCACCCTTTTATCACGGAGGAAATTTTTCTCTGGAAAATTTACTCCTGGTCGCCGCTGTGCAGCGCCCAGTGCCCAGTTTTCCTCCTCGGTGTCCCCCTGTGTGTGTGTCCCCCTGTGTGTGTGTCCCCCTGTGTGTGTCCCCCTGTGTGTGTCCCCCTGTGTGTGTCCCCCTCTGTGTGTGTCCCCCTGTGTGTGTGTCCCCCTGTGTGTGTGTCCCCCTGTGTGTGTGTCCCCCTGTGTGTGTGTCCCCCTGTGTGTGTGTCCCCCTGTGTGTGTGTCCCCCTGTGTGTGTGTCCCCCTGTGTGTGTCCCCCTGTGTGTGTCCCCCTGTGTGTGTGTCCCCCTGTGTGTGTGTCCCCCTGTGTGTGTCCCCCTGTGTGTGTGTCCCCCTGTGTGTGTCCCCCTGTGTGTGTGTGTCCCCCTGTGTGTGTCCCCCTGTGTGTGTGTCCCCCTGTGTGTGTGTCCCCCTGTGTGTGTGTGTCCCCCTGTGTGTGTCCCCCTGTGTGTGTGTCCCCCTGTGTGTGTGTCTCCCTGTGTGTGTGTCCCCCTGTGTGTGTGTCCCCCTGTGTGTGTGTCCCCCTGTGTGTGTGTCCTCCTGTGTGTGTGTCCCCCTGTGTGTGTGTCCCCCTGTGTGTGTGTCCTCCTGTGTGTGTGTCCCCCTGTGTGTGTGTCCCCCTGTGTGTGTGTCCCCCTGTGTGTGTGTCCCCCCTGTGTGTGTGTCCCCCTGTGTGTGTGTCCCCCTGTGTGTGTGTCCCCCTGTGTGTGTGTCCCCCTGTGTGTGTGTCCCCCTGTGTGTGTGTCCCCCTGTGTGTGTGTCCCCCTGTGTGTGTGTCCCCCCTGTGTGTGTGTCCCCCTGTGTGTGTGTCCCCCTGTGTGTGTGTCCCCCTGTGTGTGTCCCCCTGTGTGTGTCCCCCTGTGTGTGTGTCCCCCCTGTGTGTGTGTCCCCCTGTGTGTGTGTCCCCCTGTGTGTGTCTCCCCCTGTGTGTGTGTCCCCCCCTGTGTGTGTGTCTCCACCCTGTGTGTGTGTCTCCCCCTGTGTGTGTGCTCCCCCTGTGTGTGTGTGTCCCCCTGTGTGTGTGTCCCCCTGTGTGTGTGTCCCCCTGTGTGTGTCTCCCCCTGTGTATGTCTCCCCCTGTGTATGTCTCCCCCTGTGTGTGTGTCTCCCCCTGTGTGTGTGTCTCCACCTGTGTGTGTGTCTCCCCCTGTGTGTGTGTCTCCCCCTGTGTGTGTGTCTCCCCCTGTGTGTGTGTCTCCACCCTGTGTGTGTCACCCTGTGTGTGTGACCCTGTGTGTGTGTCTCCCCGTGTGTGTGTGTCTCCACCCTGTGTGTGTGTCTCCCCCTGTGTGTGTGTCTCCCCCTGTGTGTGTGTCTCCCCCTGTGTGTGTGTCTCCCCCTGTGTGTGTGTCTCCACCCCTGTGTGTGTGTCTCCACCCCTGTGTGTGTGTCTCCACCCCTGTGTGTGTGTCTCCCCCCCTGTGTGTCTCCACCCCTGTGTGTGTGTCTCCACCCCTGTGTGTGTGTCTCCACCCCTGTGTGTGTGTCTCCACCCCTGTGTGTGTGTCTCCACCCCTGTGTGTGTGTCTCCACCCCTGTGTGTGTGTCTCCACCACCTGTGTGTGTGTCTCCACCCGTGTGTGTGTGTCTCCACCCCTGTGTGTGTGTCTCCACCCCTGTGTGTGTGTCTCCCCCTGTGTGTGTGTCTCCACCCCTGTGTGTGTGTCTCCCCCCTGTGTGTGTGTCTCCACCCCTGTGTGTGTGTCTCCACCCCTGTGTGTGTGTCTCCACCCATGTGTGTGTGTGTCTCCACCCTGTGTGTGTGTCTCCACCCCTGTGTGTGTGTCTCCACCCCTGTGTGTGTGTCTCCACCCCCTGTGTGTGTGTGTCTCCACCCCCTGTGTGTGTGTCTCCACCCCTGTGTGTGTGTCTCCACCCCTGTGTGTGTGTCTCCACCCCTGTGTGTGTGTCTCCACCCCTGTGTGTGTGTCTCCACCCTGTGTGTGTGTCTCCACCCCTGTGTGTGTGTCTCCACCCCTGTGTGTGTGTCTCCACCCCTGTGTGTGTGTCTCCACCCCTGTGTGTGTGTCTCCACCCTGTGTGTGTGTCTCCACCCCTGTGTGTGTGTCTCCACCCCTGTGTGTGTGTCTCCACCCCTGTGTGTGTGTCTCCACCCCTGTGTGTGTGTCTCCACCCCTGTGTGTGTGTCTCCACCCCTGTGTGTGTGTCTCCACCCTGTGTGTGTGTCTCCACCCCTGTGTGTGTGTCTCCACCCCTGTGTGTGTGTCTCCACCCCTGTGTGTGTGTCTCCACCCCTGTGTGTGTGTCTCCACCCCTGTGTGTGTCTCCACCCTGTGTGTGTGTCTCCACCCCTGTGTGTGTGTGTCTCCACCCCTGTGTGTGTGTGTCTCCACCCCTGTGTGTGTGTCTCCACCCCTGTGTGTGTGTCTCCACCCCTGTGTGTGTGTCTCCACCCCTGTGTGTGTGTCTCCACCCCTGTGTGTGTGTCTCCACCCCTGTGTGTGTGTCTCCACCCCTGTGTGTGTGTCTCCACCCCTGTGTGTGTGTCTCCACCCCTGTGTGTGTGTCTCCACCCCTGTGTGTGTGTCTCCACCCCTGTGTGTGTGTCTCCACCCCTGTGTGTGTGTCTCCACCCCTGTGTGTGTGTCTCCACCCCTGTGTGTGTGTCTCCACCCCTGTGTGTGTGTCTCCACCCCTGTGTGTGTGTCTCCACCCCTGTGTGTGTCTCCACCCCTGTGTGTGTGTCTCCACCCCTGTGTGTGTGTCTCCACCCCTGTGTGTGTGTCTCCACCCCTGTGTGTGTGTCTCCACCCCTGTGTGTGTGTCTCCACCCCTGTGTGTGTGTCTCCACCCCTGTGTGTGTGTCTCCACCCCTGTGTGTGTGTCTCCACCCCTGTGTGTGTGTCTCCACCCCTGTGTGTGTGTCTCCACCCCTGTGTGTGTGTCTCCACCCCTGTGTGTGTGTCTCCACCCCTGTGTGTGTGTCTCCACCCCTGTGTGTGTGTCTCCACCCCTGTGTGTGTGTCTCCACCCCTGTGTGTGTGTCTCCACCCCTGTGTGTGTGTCTCCACCCCTGTGTGTGTGTCTCCACCCCTGTGTGTGTGTCTCCACCCCTGTGTGTGTGTCTCCACCCCTGTGTGTGTGTCTCCACCCCTGTGTGTGTGTCTCCACCCCTGTGTGTGTGTCTCCACCCCTGTGTGTGTGTCTCCACCCCTGTGTGTGTGTCTCCACCCCTGTGTGTGTGTCTCCACCCCTGTGTGTGTGTCTCCACCCCTGTGTGTGTGTCTCCACCCCTGTGTGTGTGTCTCCACCCCTGTGTGTGTGTCTCCACCCCTGTGTGTGTGTCTCCACCCCTGTGTGTGTGTCTCCACCCCTGTGTGTGTGTCTCCACCCCTGTGTGTGTCTCCACCCCTGTGTGTGTGTCTCCACCCCTGTGTGTGTGTCTCCACCCCTGTGTGTGTGTCTCCACCCCTGTGTGTGTGTCTCCACCCCTGTGTGTGTGTCTCCACCCCTGTGTGTGTGTCTCCACCCCTGTGTGTGTGTCTCCACCCCTGTGTGTGTGTCTCCACCCCTGTGTGTGTGTCTCCACCCCTGTGTGTGTGTCTCCACCCCTGTGTGTGTGTCTCCACCCCTGTGTGTGTGTCTCCACCCCTGTGTGTGTGTCTCCACCCCTGTGTGTGTGTCTCCACCCCTGTGTGTGTGTCTCCACCCCTGTGTGTGTGTCTCCACCCCTGTGTGTGTGTCTCCACCCCTGTGTGTGTGTCTCCACCCCTGTGTGTGTGTCTCTACCCCCCTGTGTGTCTCCTTCCCATGTGTGTGTGTCTCCACCCCTGTGTGTGTGTCTCCACCCCTGTGTGTGTGTCTCCACCCCTGTGTGTGTGTCTCCACCCCTTGTGTGTGTGTCTCCACCCCTGTGTGTGTGTCTCCACCCCTGTGTGTGTGTCTCCACCCCTGTGTGTGTGTCTCCACCCCTGTGTGTGTGTCTCCACCCCTGTGTGTGTGTCTCCACCCCCCTGTGTGTGTGTCTCCACCCCTGTGTGTGTGTCTCCACCCCTGTGTGTGTGTCTCCACCCCTGTGTGTCTCCACCCCTGTGTGTGTGTCTCCACCCCTGTGTGTGTGTCTCCACTCCTGTGTGTGTGTCTCCACCCCTGTGTGTCTCCACCCCTGTGTGTGTGTGTCTCCACCCCTGTGTGTCTCCACCCACCTGTGTGTCTGTGTCTCCACCCCTGTGTGTGTGTCTCCACCCCTGTGTGTCTGTCTCCACCCCTGTGTGTGTGTCTCCACCCCTGTGTGTCTCCACCCCTGTGTGTGTGTCTCCACCCACCTGTGTGTCTCCACCCCTGTGTGTCTCCACCCCTGTGTGTGTGTCTCCACCCCTGTGTGTCTCCACCCCTGTGTGAGTGTCTCCACCCCTGTGTGTCTGTCTCCACTCCTGTGTATGTGTCTCCACCCCCCTGTGTGTGTCTCCACCCCCCTGTGTGTGTGTCTCCACCCCTGTGTGTCTGTCTCCACTCCTGTGTATGTGTCTCCACCCCTGTGTGTGTGTCTCCACCCCTGTGTATGTGTCTCCACCCCTGTGTGTCTGTCTCCACCCCTGTGTGTCTGTCTCCATCCCCTGTGTGTCTGTCTCCACCCCTGTGTCTGTGTCTCCACCTCTGTGTGTGTGTCTCCACCCCTGTGTGTCTGTCTCCACTCCTGTGTATGTGTCTTCACCCCTGTGTGTCTGTCTCTACCCCTGTGTGTCTGTCTCCATCCCTCTGTGTGTCTGTCTCCACCCCTGTGTCTGTGTCTCCACCTCTGTGTGTGTGTCTCCACCCCTGTGTGTCTGTCTCCACTCCTGTGTATGTGTCTTCACCCCTGTGTGTCTGTCTCCACCCCTGTGTGTCTGTCTCCATCCCTCTGTGTGTCTGTCTCCACCCCTGTGTCTGTGTCTCCACCTCTGTGTGTGTGTCTCCACCCCTGTGTGTCTGTCTCCACTCCTGTGTCTGTGTCTCCACCTCTGTGTGTGTGTCTCCACCCCTGTGTGTCTGTCTCCACTCCTGTGTATGTGTCTTCACCCCTGTGTGTCTGTCTCCACTCCTGTGTGTGTGTCTCCACCCCTGTGTGTGTGTCTCCACCTCTGTGTGTGTGTCTCCACCCATGTGTGTGTGTCTCCACCCCCCTGTTTGTGTCTCCACCCCTCTGTGTGTGTCTCCACCCCCCTGTTTGTGTGTCTCCACCCCTGTGTATGTGTCTCCACTCCTCTGTGTGTGTCTCCACCCCTCTGTGTCTGTCTCCACCCCATTGTGTGTGTCTCCACCCCTGTGTGTCTGTCTCTGCCCCCCTGTGTGTGTGTCTCCACCTCTGTGTGTGTGTCTCCATCCCCCCGTGTATGTGTCTCCACCTCCCTGTGTGTGTGTGTCACCACCCCTGTGTCTGTCTCCACCCCCCTGTGTGTGTCTCCACCCCTCTGTGTGTGTCTCCACCCCCCTGTGTGTGTGCCTCCACCCCCCTGTGTGTGTGTCTCCACCTCTGTGTGTGTGTCTCCACCCCTCTGTGTGTGTCTCCACCCCCCTGTGTGTGTGTCTCCACCCCCCTGTGTGTGTGTCTCCACCCCTGTGTGTGTCTCTCCACCCCTGTGTGTCTGTCTCCACCTCTGTGTATGTGTCTCCACCCCTGTGTGTCTGTCTCCACCCCCCTGTGTTTGTGTCTCTACCCCTGTGTGTGTGTGTCTCCACCCATATGTGTGTCTCCACCCCTGTGTGTGTGTCTCCACCCCTGTGTGTGTGTCTCCACCCCTGTGTGTGTGTGTCTCCACCCCTGTGTGTGTGTCTCCACGCCCCTTTGTGTGTGTCTATACCCCTGTGTGTGTGTCTCCACCCATGTGTGTCTGTCTCCACGCCCCTTTGTGTGTGTCTATACCCCTGTGTGTGTGTCTCCACCCATGTGTGTGTGTCTCCACCCCCCTGTGTGTCTGTCTCCACCCATGTGTGTCTGTCTCCACCTCTGTGTGTCTGTCTGTCTGTCTCCGCCCCTGTGTGTGTGTCTCCACCCCTGTGTGTGTGTCTCCACCCCTGTGTGTCTGTCTCCACCCCTGTGTGTCTGTCTCCCCCCCTGTGTGTGTGTCTCCACCCCTGTGTGTCTGTCTCCACCCCTCTGTGTGTGTCTCCATTCTCAGCCGTGAACGTCGTGTGCGCTGCGTGTTGAATCTTCCCTGGATTTCCCTATACACAGACATGTCACACACACACACACACACACACACTCACACATACACACACACACACATACACACACACACGCACACAAACACACACACACACACACACAGACAATATCACAAGACGAATTTTGAATATGGTGAAAAATTGGGTATGCAATATGTTTGGTGTGTACCAGTCTTTCTATTCGTTCATTTATCAATCCTTCAAATCATTCATCCCATCTGCCGACAGCCTGCTTGCCTGGCTGTTAATCTATCTTTCTGTTCGTCTGCAATTGCGTGCTCTCTCCCTTCCTTCTCTCTCTCTCTCTCTCTCTCTCTCTCTCTCTCTCTCTCTGTCTGTCTCACTCTCTCTCTCTTTCTCTGTCTTTGTCTCTCTCTCTCACTATCCCTACTCTCTCTCTCGTTCTCTCACTCTCTCTCCCTCTCTCCCTCTTTGTCTTTCTCTCTCTCTCTGTCTTTCTCTGTCTTTGTCTTTCTTTCTGTCTCTCCCACTCTCCCTACCCTCTCTCACTCTCTCTCTCGCTCTCTCTCTCTCTTTATCTCTCTCTCAATATATATCTAACTCTCTCACTATCTCATTCTATCTCTCTTTCTCTCTCTCTTTCTCTTTCTATTTCTCTTTCTCTCTCTTTCTCTTTGTCTTTCTGTCTTTCTCTCTCTCTCACTCTTTCTCTCTCTCTTTATCTCTCTCTTTGTCTCTCTCTTTGTCTCTCTCACTCTTTCTCTCTCTCACTCTGTCTCTTTCTCTCTCTTTCTCTCTCTCTGTCTTTCTGTCTTTCTCTCACTCTTTCTCTCTCTCTTTATCTCTTTTTCTCTCTCTTTCACTCTTTCTCTCTCTCACTCTTTCTCTCTCTGTTTCTTTCTCTCTCTCTTTCTATCTCTTTCGCTCTCTCTCTTTCTCTCTCTTTCTCTCTCTCTGTCTTTCTGTCTTTTTCTCACTTACGCTTTCTCTGTCTCTCTTTATCTCTCTCACTTTTTCTCTCTCTTTTTTTTCTCTCTCTCTCTCTGTCTCTCTCTCTTTCTCTCTCTCTCTCTTTCTCTCTTTCTCTCTCTCTCACTCTCGCTCGCTCTCCCTCCCTCTCTCTCTCGTTCTCCACCTGTCTGTGCTGTGTACTGTATAGGTGGACTTACAGGGTTGTACACTGTGCTGTGTACTGTACAGGCGGACTTACAGGGTTGTACACTGTGCTGTGTACTGTACAGGCGGACATACAGGGTTGTACACTGTGCTGTGTACTGTACAGGTGGACTTACAGGGTTGTACACTGTGCTGTGTACTGTACAGGTGGACTTACAGGGTTGTACACTGTGCTGTGTACTGTACAGGCGGACTTACAGGGTTGTACACTGTGCTGTGTACTGTACAGGCGGACTTACAGGGCTGTACACTATGCTGTGTACTGCACAGGCGGACTTACACGGTTGTACACTGTGCTGTGTACTGCACAGGCGGACTTACAGGGCTGTACACTGTGCAGTGTACTGTACAGGCGGACTTACAGGGTTGTACACTGTGCTGTGTACTGTATACGTGGACTTACAGGGTTGTACACTGTGCTGTGTACTGTACAGGCGGACTTACAGGGTTGTACACTGTGCTGTGTACTGTACAGGTGGACTTACAGGGCTGTACACTGTGCTGTGTACTGTACAGGCGGACTTACAGGGTTGTACACTGTGCTGTGTACTGTATAGGTGGACTTACAGTGTTTACACTGTGCTGTGCACTGTATAGGTGGACTTACAGGGTTGTACACTGTGCTGTGTACTGTACAGGTGGACTTACAGGGTTGTACACTGTGCTGTGTACTGTACAGGCGGACTTACAGCGTTGTACACTGTGCTGTGTACTGTACAGGCGGACTTACAGCGTTGTACACTGTGCTGTGTACTGTACAGGTGGACTTACAGGGTTGTACACTGTGCTGTGTACTGTACAGGTGGACTTACAGGGTTGTACACTGTGCTGTGTACTGTACAGGCGGACTTACAGGGTTGTACACTGTGCTGTGTACTGTATAGGCGGACTTACAGGGTTGTACACTGTGCTGTGTACTGTACAGGCGGACTTACAGGGTTGTACATTGTGCTGTGTACTGTACAGGCGGACTTACAGGGCTGTACACTATGCTGTGTACTGTACAGGCGGACTTACATGGTTGTACACTGTGCTGTGTACTGTACAGGCGGACTTACAGGGCTGTACACTGTGCAGTGTACTGTACAGGCGGACTTACAGGGTTGTACACTGTGCTGTGTACTGTATACGTGGACTTACAGGGTTGTACACCATGCTGTGTACTGTACAGGCGGACTTACAGGGTTGTACACTGTGCTGTGTACTGTACAGGTGGACTTACAGGGCTGTACACTGTGCTGTGTACTGTACAGGCGGACTTACAGGGTTGTACACTGTGCTGTGTACTGTACAGGTGGACTTACAGGGTTGTACACTGTGCTGTGTTCTGTATAGGCGGACTTACAGGGTTGTACACTGTGCTGTGTACTGTACAGGTGGACTTACAGGGTTGTACACTGTGCTGTGTACTGTACAGGTGGACTTACAGGGTTTACACTGCGCTGTGTACTGTATACGTGGACTTACAGGGTTGTACACTGTGCTGTGTACTGTATAGGTGGACTTACAGGGTTGTACACTGTGCTGTGTACTGTATAGGTGGACTTACAGGGTTGTACACTGTGCTGTATACTGTACAGGTGGACGTACAGTGTTTACACTGTGCTGTGTACTGTACAGGTGGACGTACAGTGTTTACACTGGGCTGTATACTGTACAGGTGGACTTACAGTGTTTACACTGTGCTGTGTACTGTACAGGCGGACTTACAGGATTGTACACTGTGCTGTGTACTGTACATGTGGACTTACAGTGTTTACACTGTGCTGTGTACTGTACAGGTTGACTTACAGTGTTTCCACTGTGCTGTATACTGTACAGGTGGACTTACAGTGTTTACACTGTGCTGTGTACTGTATAGGTGGACTTACAGGGTTGTACACTGTGCTGTGTACTGTACAGGTGGACTTACAGGGTTGTACACTGTGCTGTGTACTGTACAGGCGGACTTACAGCGTTGTACACTGTGCTGTGTACTGTACAGGCGGACTTACAGGGTTGTACACTGTGCTGTGTACTGTACAGGTGGACGTACAGAGTTGTACACTGTGCTGTATACTGTACAGGTGGACTTACAGTGTTGTACACTGTGCTGTGTACTGTACAGGCGGACTTACAGGGTTGTACACTGTGCTGTGTACTGTACAGGCGGACTTACAGGGTTGTACACTGTGCTGTGTACTGTACAGGCGGACTTACAGGGCTGTACACTGTGCTGTGTACTGTACAGGCGGACCTACAGGGTTGTACACTGTGCTGTGTACTGTACAGGCGGACTTACAGGGTTGTACACTGTGCTGTGTACTGTACAGGCGGACTTACAGGGTTGTACACTGTGCTGTGTACTGTACAGGTGGACTTACAGGGTTGTACACTGTGCTGTGTACTGTACAGGTGGACTAACAGGGTTGTACACTGTGCTGTGTACTGTACAGGTGGACTAACAGGGCTGTACACTGTGCTGTGTACTGTACAGGTGGACTGACAGGGTTGTACACTGTGCTGTGTACTGTACAGGTGGACTTACAGGGCTGTACACTGTGCTGTGTACTGTATAGGTGGACTTACAGGGTTGTACACTGTGCTGTGTACTGTATAGGTGGACTTACAGGGTTGTACACTGTGATGTGTACTGTATAGGTGGACTTACAGGGTTGTACACTGTGCTGTGTACTGTATAGGTGGACTTACAGGGTTGTACACTGTGCTGTGTACTGTACAGGCGGACTTACAGGGTTGTACACTGTGCTGTGTACTGTACAGGCGGACTTACAGGGTTGTACACTGTGCTGTGTACTGTATAGGTGGACTTACAGGGTTGTACACTGTGCTGTGTAATGTATAGGTGGACTTACAGGGTTGTACACTGTGCTGTGTACTGTATAGGCGGACTTACAGGGTTGTACACTGTGCTGTATACTGTACAGGTGGACTTACAGTGTTTACACTGTGCTGTGTACTGTACAGGTGGACGTACAGTGTTTACACTGGGCTGTATACTGTACAGGTGGACTTACAGTGTTTACACTGGGCTGTATACTGTACAGGTGGACTTACAGTGTTTACACTGTGCTGTGTACTGTACAGGTGGACTGCCAGGTGCTACAGAACACGCTGGAGCAGCTGCTGCTGCACGTGTCGGGACAGCTCCTCCTCAGCACGTACTTGCGCCAGGAGCAGCTCAAGGTCGTGCCCATCGCCTCGCTCTTCTTCGTCTTCGCTCGCGTGGCCTTCTGGGTAGGGTACCACCGTAGCTACATCCAGCGTGCCTTGGGAATGGCGTGCACGAGCGTCCCTGTCATCGGCACCCACGTCGTCCTCGTCGGCCTCTTCATCGCCTCCCAGGTCTGGTGAGAGGTGGAGGTCCCCCTGCTGGTGACAAGGTGGTGGGGGGTGGAGGTCCCCCTGCTGGTGACAAGGTGGTGGGGAATGGAGGTCCCCCTGCTGGTGACAAGGTGGTGGGGGATGGAGGTCCCCCTGCTGGTGACAAGGTGGTGGGGGGTGGAGGTCCCCCTGCTGGTGACAAGGTGGTGGGGGGGTGGAGGTCCCCCTGCTGGTGACAAGGTGGTGGGGGGTGGAGGTCCCCCTGCTGGTGACAAGGTGGTGGGGGGTGGAGGTCCCCCTGCTGGTGACAAGGTGGTGGTGGGGTGCGAGCTGCTCTCATGGGGGGCATAGAAGTGGTAAGGTGTCTATGTGATTTTGGTAAGGGTGGGGTGGTAATGTTGTCAGTGCCCTGTGTGCGTGGGCAGGAGGAATTCGGGGGAGGGGGCGGGGGGGAGGGGCGGAAATGGGGGGGGGCTAAGCAGGCTGTAAGCACTGTGACGTACACCCGAGTCCAACTGCTGGACCAGGCCACGCTAGTGCTGACTGCGTTCTGCTCGCACTTGTCCTGTGATCGTCCTTCACTCCATCTTTCTTTCGTCAGGGAGGAAGTAACGTGGTTTTGCGTGATGCTGTCTTGTACGGCCTTGAGTCGAAACCAGATAGACAGACGGACGGACGGACGGACGGACGGACGGACAGACGAGCTCTGGTTCAAGGCTTGCTTCCGTGTCTTTTAGCAAACATTCTCGAGTCACACCGTAGCACAGCTTGATTTGACAACGTTTGATGATGATGATGATGATGATGATGATGATGATGATAATGATGGTGGTGGTGGTGGTGGTGGTGGTGGTGGTGGTAGTGGTGGTCAAGGTGGTGGTGGTGATGATATAGCCACTCTTGCAGCAACTGAAAAGTAAATGGCATCTTTGATTGCAAACACGTTATTGACCACTGCAATTCTTAGGCCTTTTGATTGACCTACGAGTCATCTATTTTCCATCTTGACGATTATGCACGCTTATTCACATGTCCGCCCTTTTGAGCTGAGCCCAGGGCGAGAACGGCACCGAATGAGTGTGCATGAAGTGTGCATGAAGTGTGCATGAAGTGTGCATGAAGTGTGCATGAAGTGTGCATGAAGTGTGCATGAAGTGTGCATGAAGTGTGCATGAAGTGTGCATGAAGTGTGCATGAAGTGTGCATGAAGTGTGCATGAAGTGTGCATGAAGTGTGCATGAAGTGTGCATGAAGTGTGCATGAAGTGTGCATGAAGTGTGCATGAAGTGTGCATGAAGAAGGCTGGCACCGAATGAAGTGTGCATGAAGTGTGCATGAAGTGTGCATGAAGTGTGCATGAAGTGTGCATGAAGTGTGCATGAAGTGTGCATGAAGTGTGCATGAAGTGTGCATGAAGTGTGCATGACGTGTGCATGAAGTGTGCATGAAGTGTGCATGAAGTGTGCATGAAGTGTGCATGAAGTGTGCATGAAGTGTGCATGAAGTGTGCATGAAGTGTGCATGAAGTGTGCATGAAGTGTGCATGAAGTGTGCATGAAGTGTGCATGAAGTGTGCATGAAGTGTGCATGAAGTGTGCATGACGTGTGCATGAAGTGTGCATGAAGTGTGCATGAAGTGTGCATGAAGTGTGCATGAAGTGTGCATGAAGTGTGCATGAAGTGTGCATGAAGTGTGCATGAAGTGTGCATGAAGAAGGCTGACACCGAATGAAGTGTGCATGAAGAAGGCTGACACCGAATGAAGTGTGCATGAAGTGTGCATGAAGTGTGCATGAAGTGTGCATGAAGTGTGCATGAAGTGTGCATGAAGAAGGCTGACACCGAATGAAGTGTGCATGAAGAAGGCTGACACCGAATGAAGTGTGCATGAAGAAGGCTGACACCGAATGAAGTGTGCATGAAGTGTGCATGAAGTGTGCATGAAGTGTGCATGAAGAAGGCTGACACCGAATGAAGTGCGCATGAAGAAGGCTGACACCGAATGAAGTGTGCATGAAGTGTGCATGAAGTGCGCATGAAGAAGGCTGACACCGAATGAAGTGTGCATGAAGTGTGCATGAAGTGTGCATGAAGTGTGCAGGAAGTGTGCATGAAGTGTGCATGAAGTGTGCATGAAGTGTGCATGAAGTGTGCATGAAGTGTGCATGAAGTGTGCATGAAGTGTGCATGAAGTGTGCATGAAGTGTGCAGGAAGTGTGCATGAAGTGTGCATGAAGTGTGCATGAAGTGTGCATGAAGTGTGCATGAAGTGTGCATGAAGTGTGCATGAAGTGTGCATGAAGTGTGCATGAAGTGTGCATGAAGTGTGCATGAAGTGTGCATGAAGTGTGCATGAAGAAGGCTGACGACAGTTGTTGAGAGTACAAACTAGGGCTGAATGAGTCGAAGTCGGAAACAGACTGTACCCCATTTTTGAAATCTCGGCCTTACAGTCACGTGACTCGCACCCCCGGGGAGTTATGCTATCCGGCCGCGTTAATGTATCTAAGTTTTGTGACAAACGTCTTGCTCGGCGGTACTGTACTCCATGCACCTTAACGGTCCGCGTGATTCGCGTGTAATCTTAAGCTTAACGACGTTTATAAATGTCCGCTCTCGCGAGAAATGCCGAGATTGTAAACTGGGGTACAGTGTCCGCGAATGTTTCCGACTTCGACCATCTCAGCCAAACAAGGAACCAGCAACACGGGGGCGAACAGCCAAAGCACAAACATGCCGACAGACGGAGAACAGAATGAAAGAGCAGAAAACAGACATTCGTTGGTCCTGAGAGGTTTGATGACGACATCGATTTATGACGTCACGCAGTGAAAGCGGATTGCACGCCGCCATTGCCGCTAAATGTCTCCTTGTCGGCTGCAACCCGTGGTGCTGGAGCTGTCGGGGCCTGACCCCCGTAGCTGGAACCCGTGGTGCTGGAGCTGTCGGGGCCTGACCCCCGTACCTGGCCAGTAAGGGGGGTCTCATAGGGACGGGTGAGGTTGTCTCCCCTGGACATGACGGAAGGCCTGTGCCACGTAGCCCTCTAGCGATGATGCATGAGCAGTGCCCCGCCACTCTGTGTCTCCTCACTTCGTGTACATCCGCATTACGAACACACTCCAGTCCGCTTACAATGCAGTAAATGAAATCAGATCGCATGGTTTGATTGTTTCACTCGTTAGCTGTACCCGGTGTGCTTTCCTGTTGTAAAGAAATAAAGTTCTTTCTGTAACATGTGCATGTGTCAATCTTGTTTAATTTCTTATTTCTATTTAACAGTAGATCAGTGTCTGTGACTTTGCACACCCAGACAGAAATAGTCTAGAGAAGATTTGGCGAGGGTTAGGGGTTGTTCTCCCCCCCCCCCCATCAAAAAAATTCTCTCTCTCTCTCTCTCTCTCTCTCTCTCTCTCTCTCTCTCTTTCTCTCTCTCACTCTCTCTCCATCTCTCTCTCTTTCTCTCCATCTCTTTATATCTCTCTCTGTCTCTCTCTGTCTCTCTCTCCATCTATTTATTTCTCTCTGTCTCTACGTATGTCTCTACGTATGTCTCTACATATGTCTCTACGTATGTCTCTACGTCTGTCTCTACGTATGTCTCTACGTATGTCTCTACGTATGTCTCTACGTATGTCTCTACGTATGTCTCTACGTATGTCTCTACGTATGTCTCTACGTATGTCTCTACGTATGTCTCTACGTATGTATCTACGTAGGTCTCTACGTATGTCTCTACGTATGTCTCTACATGTGTCTCTACGTATGTCTCTATGTATGTTTCTACGTATGTCTCTACGTATGTCTCTACGTATGTCTCTACGTATGTCTCTATGTATGTCTCTACGTATGTCTCTATGTATGTCTCTACGTATGTCTCTATGTATATCTCTACGTATGTCTCTATGTATGTCTCTACGTATGTCTCTACGTATGTCTCTACGTATGTCTCTACGTATGTCTCTACGTATGTGTCTACGTATGTGTCTACGTATGTCTCTACGTATGTCTCTATGTATGTCTCTACGTATGTCTCTACGTATGTCTCTATGTATGTCTCTACGTATGTCTCTACGTATGTCTCTACGTATGTCTCTACGTATGTCTCTATGTATGTCTCTATGTATGTCTCTACGTATGTCTCTATGTATGTCTACGTATGTCTCTATGTATGTCTCTACGTATGTCTCTACGTATGTCCCTACGTATGTCTCTACGTATGTGTCTACGTGTGTCTCTACGTATGTCTCTATGTATGTCTCTACGTATGTCTCTACGTATGTCTCTACGTATGTCTCTATGTATGTTTCTACGTATGTCTCTACGTACATCTCTACGTATGTCTCTACGTATGTCTCTACGTATGTCTCTACGTATGTCTCTATGTATGTCTCTACGTATGTCTCTACGTATGTCTCTATGTATGTCTCTACGTATGTCTCTACTTATGTCTCTACGTATGTCTCTATGTATGATTCTACGTATGTCTCTACGTACATCTCTACGTATGTCTCTATGTATGTCTCTACGTATGTCTCTACGTATGTCTCTATGTATATCTCTACGTATGTGTCTACGTATGTCTCTACATATGTCTCTACGTATGTCTCTACGTATGTCTCTACATATGTCTCTACGTATGTCTCTACGTATGTCTCTACGTATGTCTCTATGTATGTCTCTACGTATGTCTCTACGTATGTCTCTACGTATGTCTCTACATATGTCTCTACGTATGTCTCTACATATGTCTCTACGTATGTCTCTATGTATGTCTCTACGTATGTGTCTACGTATGTCTCTACGTATGTCTCTATGTATGTCTCTACGTATGTGTCTACGTATGTCTCTACGTATGTGTCTACGTGTGTCTCTACGTATGTCTCTATGTATGTCTCTACGTATGTCTCTACGTATGTCTCTACGTATGTCTCTACGTATGTGTCTACGTATGTCTCTATGTATGTCTCTACGTATGTGTCTATGTATGTCTCTACGTATGTCTCTATGTATGTCTCTACGTATGTGTCTACGTATGTCTCTACGTATGTGTCTACGTGTGTCTCTACGTATGTCTCTATGTATGTCTCTACGTATGTCTCTACGTATGTCTCTACGTATGTCTCTACGTATGTCTCTACGTATGTCTCTACGTATGTCTCTACGTATGTCTCTACGTATGTCTCTACGTATGTCTCTACGTATGTCTCTACGTATGTCTCTACGTATGTCTCTACGTATGTGTCTACGTATGTCTCTACGTATGTCTCTATGTATGTCTCTACGTATGTGTCTACGTATGTCTCTACGTATGTGTCTACGTGTGTCTCTACGTATGTCTCTATGTATGTCTCTACGTATGTCTCTACGTATGTCTCTACGTATGTCTCTACGTATGTGTCTACGTATGTCTCTATGTATGTCTCTACGTATGTGTCTACGTATGTCTCTACGTATGTCTCTATGTATGTCTCTACGTATGTGTCTATGTATGTCTCTACGTATGTGTCTACATATGTCTCTACGTATGTCTCTATGTATGTCTCTACGTATGTGTCTACGTATGTCTCTACGTATGACTCTATGTATGTCTCTACGTATGTCTCTACGTATGTGTCTACGTATGTGTCTACGTATGTCTCTACGTATGTCTCTACGTATGTCTCTATGTATGTCTCTACGTATGTCTCTACATATGTCTCTACATATGTCTATACATATTTCTCTACGTATGTATCTACGTATGTCTCTACGTCTGTCTCTACGTATGTCTCTACGTATGTCTCTACGTATGTCTCTACGTATGTCTCTACGTATGTCTCTACGTATGTCTCTACGTATGTCTCTACGTCTGTCTCTACGTATGTCTCTACGTATGTCTCTACGTATGTCTCTACGTATGTCTCTACGTATGTATCTACGTATGTATCTACGTATGTCTCTACGTCTGTCTCTACGTATGTATCTATGTATGTCTCTACGTATGTCTCTACGTCTGTCTCTACGTATGTCTCTACGTCTGTCTCTACGTATGTCTCTACGTATGTCTCTACGTATGTCTCTACGTCTGTCTCTACGTATGTCTCTACGTATGTCTCTACGTATGTCTCTACGTCTGTCTCTACGTATGTCTACGTATGTCTCTACGTATGTCTCTACGTATGTATCTACGTATGTCTCTACGTATGTCTCTACGTATGTCTCTACGTATGTCTCTACGTATGTATCTATGTACATCTCTACGTGTGTCTCTACGTATGTCTCTACGTGTGTCTCTACGTATGTCTATGTATGTGTCTATGTACATCTCTACGTGTGTCTCTACGTATGTCTCTACGTATGTATCTATGTACATCTCTACGTGTGTCTCTACGTATGTCTCTACGTGTGTCTCTACGTATGTATCTACGTATGTCTCTACGTATGTCTCTACGTATGTCTCTACGTGTGTCTCTACGTATGTCTCTACGTATGTCTCTACGTATATCTCTACGTATGTATCTACGTATGTCTCTACGTATGTCTCTACGTATGTCTCTACGCATGTATCTATGTACATCTCTACGTATGTCTCTACGTATGTGTCTACGTATGTCTCTACGTATGTCTCTACATATGTCTCTACGTATGTCTCTACGTATGTCTCTACGTATGTCTCTACGTACATCTCTACGTATGTCTCTATGTATGTCTCTACGTACATCTCTACGTATGTCTCTATGTATGTCTCTACGTATGTGTCTACGTATGTCTCTACGTATGTCTCTACGTATGTCTCTATGTATGTCTCTACGTATGTGTCTACGTATGTCTCTACGTATTTGTCTACGTATGTCTCTACGTATGTCTCTACGTATGTGTCTACGTGTGTCTCTACGTATGTCTCTACGTATGTGTCTACGTATGTCTCTACGTATGTCTCTACGTATGTCTCTACGTATGTCTCTACGTATGTCTCTACGTATGTCTCTATGTATGTCTCTGCGTATGTCTCTGCGTATGTCTCTACGTATATCTCTACGTATGTCTCTACGTATGTCTCTACGTATGTGTCTACGTGTATCTCTATGTATGTCTCTACGTATGTATCTACGTATGTATCTACGTATGTCTCTACGTATGTCTCTACGTATGTCTATACGTATGTCTCTACGTATGTGTCTACGTGTGTCTCTACGTATGTCTCTACGTATGTGTCTACGTATGTCTCTACGTATGTCTCTACGTATGTCTCTACGTATGTCTCTACGTATGTCTCTCTGTATGTCTCTACGTATGTCTCTATGTATGTCTCTATGTATGTCTCTATGTATGTCTCTGCGTATGTCTCTACGTATGTCTCTACGTATGTCTCTACGTATGTCTCTATGTATGTCTCTATGTATGTCTCTACGTATGTATCTACGTATGTCTCTACGTATGTCTCTACGTATGTCTATACGTATGTCTCTACGTATGTGTCTACATGTGTCTCTACGTATGTCTCTATGTATGTCTCTACGCATGTCTCTACGTATGTCTCTATGTATGTCTCTACGTATGTCTCTACGTATGTCTCTGCGTATGTCTCTACGTATGTCTCTACGTATGTCTCTACATATGTCTCTACGTATGTCTCTGCGTATGTCTCTACGTATGTCTCTGCGTATGTCTCTACGTGTGTCTCTACGTATGTCTCTACGTATGTGTCTACGTGCGTCTCTACGTGCGTCTCTGAGTAGGACTCAAGAGATAGGATGGATGGATGGATGGATAGATGGATGGAGTTTAAGGACCTATCAGCCTTGTAGGCTATATAAGGCCACAACGTTAAGAAACACCCATCTTTACCAAGGTATTGAAACTATTAACGACAGTGAAGTCTAGTACAATCCACCTAAACAGTGACATGAAATCCATTAAATCGAGTCCCACTGCCCATCAGCCAGTAAAGGGTGTGTAGAACCTTCATACACGCAAAAGCATACAGGGCGACATGGCGACAGGGCAATAGGGCAAAAATTCACGTCTCAAGTTCCCTCGTCACTCACAACGCACTTAGGGATGGATGGATGGATGGATGGATGGATGGATGGATGGATGGATGGATGGATGGATGGATGGATGGATGGATGGATGGATGGATGGATGGATGGATGGGTGGATGGATGGAGCCCAAGGGTTCATCAGCCTTGTGGGCCATTCAAGGCTACAACATACTTCCACTGTATAAAAATGTGCAATTAAAAGATTACCTCAGAAGAGGTAAGTGGAGAAATATCGAAAACAATGAAGGCATTTTATGACTTAAAGACGAGAATGAAACTCAGAAT
>JAWQFJ010017653.1:55000-57528 GCA_034096865.1 Theodoxus fluviatilis
GTTGTTTGTGCTGCAATTGCTTTATAATATTGCACGTGCTCATGTCTGCAGCCATGCATTGTATCAATGTGGGTGGAGATCCTCTGATGTGTACATCCTTATTATATCATTGCCACTCTTGCGGTTGGACTTCACTTAAGTGTTTGTGAAGTTAAAAGAAATGTTATCAAATTCATGGGTGAAGAGAAATGTCGAGAAATAATGAGGGTATACATCATTAACATCTGATTGAAAGTAGCTTGCTGAAAAGGAAAGTGATGGTAATCATGGATTGTTGTAAATACCTATTCTGGTGTTGTTGCTTATTGATATAATGGAGAGACCAGAGTGGTTAATGTGTGCAATGATCTCATGGGCTGTTGCTACTAGGTAGTGTCCTGTCTTGTGTTGTACTCTTTTTCATGTACCTCTTGATGTGTGCAGACTTGCACTATTCTTTCATGAATAAAGTCATTTTGATATGTGAGCATGTGCACGCGTATGTGTATGTGCACACGCACGCGCGCATGTGTGTATGCATTTATATGTGTATTTGAACGTGTATGTATGTGTGTATGTATGTGCACGATTGTGTGTGTATTTGTGTCTGCATGTGTACGTGTGAGTATGCATTTGCGTGTGCATGTGTAAGGACCTACGTGTATGTGTATGTGTGTGTGTGTGTGCGCGCGCGCGTGTGCGTGTGTGTGTGTGTGTGTATATGCATGCGTGCGTATGTGTGTCGGTATATGTACATGTGTGTATGCATGCGTGCGTATGTGTGTCGGTATATGTACATGTGTGTATGTGTGCATGTGCGCGTGCGTGTGCGTGTGCGTGTGCGCGTGTGGATGAATGTGTGTGTGTGTGATGCGTGTGTGTGTGTGTGTATGTGTGTCTATGCATGTGTGCGTATGTGTGTCGGTGTATGTTCATGTGTGTCGGTATATGTACATGTGTATATGTGTGCATGTGCGCGTGCGTGTGCGTGTGCGTGTGCGCGTGTGAATGAATGTGTGTGTGTGTGCGTGCGTGTGTGTGTAGGTATGCCTGTATGTGTGTATATGTGCGTGTGTAAGTGTATTTATGCATATGTGTATTTGTGTGTATGTATAAACATGTTTGTATGTGTGTGTGTATGTGTGTGTATATGTGTGTATGTGTGTGTATATGTGTGTATGTGTGTGTATGTGTGTGTGTATATGTGTGTGTGTTTGTGTGTGTGTGTGTGTGGGTGGGTGGATGGGTGGGTGGGTGGGTGGGTGGGTGGGTGGGTGGGTGGGTGGGTGGGTGGATGGGTGGGTGGATGGGTGGGTGGGTGGGTGGGTGGGTGGGTGGGTGGGTGGGTGGGTGGGTGGGTGTGCTTTGCTGTCGTCACCACGTCACCGGAAGTACTGTTGAGGGAGGGAGATGATGCGCAGCTGCTGGTGAACGTAAAAGGTCAGCACATCTACGTCATCACCCCTGGAAAAGTCACGTGACGACGGCGATACTGAGCACAGTGCGCACTGAAGTTTTGCTACCTTCAGACGCGTCTGGCCAACCTGCAAGGCGGCCATTGCAGCCCACAAGTTGACCGCCATCTTGGACATGTCCTACACTACTCAGGAGTATACTTACTATAGCGGTGTCAGGAAGATATCATACACTGCTAACGAATATACGTCTGTAAAGCTTACTATAAGCGATCATACAGAGCTAAAAATGTACATGTATACATTACTGCTCTCCGGTAGCGGCTCACATTTGTAAAAGATAAACACTAACCACGTACAATAAACTTTTCTGCAGAAGTTTCATGAGCAACGTACTTCGTTGTTGAAGAATTGACATATACGAGAGTGTTACGTATGACATGTGTGTCATTCTGTAAATAACAGATTGCAAAATCTAAAATGCGTTTTGCATGCAAAACATATCGTCGCTTCGCCTGTCTTCTGTGCCGAAGTTCCCTCTCTCCAGAGAGCAATGCCTGACAGAGGGGCTCATCCCTGTCTGTCGCTGTCAGAGAAAACGAGTCAGTGGCACTATGGACGCTGTAGTTTATGCTGCCACTTTTCTCCAGCTAGCACCGGAAAGTCGATGTCCAAAAATTCCGGTGGTCGTTTTTGAAAAAAACTTTATTCACGCTCTGGTCAATACACAGCGCCAAAATCAGTCATCAGCATTACCAGAATAATTTCACTCTCGGGCTTGCTCCCATGAAGACACAATCGCTGTTATCTGCGCTCTCTCTCGTCAGTAGTATACAAGTTGGGGCTGCCAGCTCACCCCTAATGAGGCAGCTGTTCACTTTTTAGAATTGATGGGGCGACTCATGCCTTTTTTAAATTCTGAGTGAGAGGATTGCACCACACGTGGGCAAGCAAGCTTTGCCAAGCAGGTGTGCTTTACAGAGACCGAAACGCTTTTTTTACTGTGCAAGTGACTGCAGCACACAACCAGTTGCACAGTAAAAAAAATCGATATGGGGGTGTGGAGAGGCTGAATAATTTTACTGCAGGGTAAAAATAGATACTTATTGCATCAGCCAAATTGTCGTCTGCTAG
>JAWQFJ010017654.1:0-2500 GCA_034096865.1 Theodoxus fluviatilis
TTAGACACACGTGTTTTGTTGCGACAGAGCGTCATCAAATCTAAAATTAACCTCACGTGCCACATGACCGCAGACATGCTGGAAAATGTTGTGAGTGAGCTTTGCACTGGTAAATATTTCCTTGTGATCTTCGTGGAAAGAAACGGAGTACAGCAATTGTTTTCCTTGTGAGACAGGATTTCATTTTCTTTTCAGTGTTGTTGTTGTTGTTGTTGTTGTTGTTGTTGGTGTTGTTATTCGCTGCCATGGCTGAAGAGAATATTATCAAAACAAAAATAGTGACACTGAGGCGAAACAGACAAAATGTAGGAAGATTTTGGCGACGCTGCGTGCATGGTTGCCAGGCTAGACCGAGATAAGAGACAGATGTCGTTCTCAGGCCTGGGGAGGAGGAGGAAGCTGTAGCATCAACATATGCTGATGAGGGGAGGTTCGTCAACGTCACAGCATAACTTAAAATATAATTGCAACAAGTTATTTTAATTTCAGGCACAGCATGTTGTTTGTAGTATACTCAAAGACATCAGCATTGAAAGCCATGACTAAGATGTCACAAAAGTTCAGATGTTTTAAAGTTACGTAGAAAAGATGTGGAGTTAAATTAAATGGATCAGGCTTTCTCAGAGTTACGTTAATTGTTTTGGGAGGTTCACACATTGCTTTAGAAGACGTCTGTGTGTGTGTGTGTGTGTGTGTGTGTGTGTGTGTGTGTGTGTGTGTGTGTGTGAGTGAGTGTGTGTGTGTGTGTGAGTGTGTGTGTGTGTGTGTGTGTGTGTGAGTGTGTGTGTGTGTGTGTGTGTGTGTGTGTGTGTGTGTTCAACAGCCTTTCCTACGTAACGGGTTAAAGGCAGAAATCCTGTTCATGCTCCAGCGCCTGCTCGCTCCTCTCTGGAACACAGAGCTTTCCAGACGGTACCAAGCTAAGTTGGCAAAATGCCAGTCCGTGTACATCGAGCAGAGCTGTGGTCCTTGCCCAAAGAGCTACTGGCAGAGTGCCGGGCAGCCGTTGTGACGAGGTCTGCGTACACAGAGGTGCCTGGCCTGGCAGGAACACGTGCAAGTTGGGGGAGACGCTCGGGTTCCATGTTTCCCTTGCTGACAGCGTGCCGCACGCTCCAGGCATGCATTGGCAGATGTCGCAATGAAAACAAAGTCCACCTACGTCAGAGCTTGAGTACAGTGGGAAGCTGTTGTCTAAGGGGGCTCTGTGTGCACCTTGTTTGCAGTGTAGGTATGGGTCTACTCCTTCCTCCAGTCTGCAACGTAGCAATTTCCTTTTGTGCCATGTTTGTGTGTACTAAAGAAATATCAAAGTAATTTCATGCGCAAAACTTGCAGGGTGTAAATATGTTTCGACCACTTAAGGCAACATGCATTTCCTGTCACGGAGTGGTGCTTGATACAAGACTACAAGGCTAAGTAAATCGTCACTTTTCACATCTCCGAGTTGTGGTGACATAGTCTATTAAACGCCAGTGCTTGGATCGGGGGTGCCTCCGTGTTTTCTGGTGCATGCCTGGCAGCTTGAAGAGGATGTTCCTGATGGTGCATGCCTGGCAGCTTGAAGAGGATGTTCCTGATGGTGCATGCCTGGCAGCTTGAAGAGGGTGTTCCTGATGGTGCATGCCTGGCAGCTTGAAGAGGATGTTCCTGATGGTGCATGCCTGGCAGCTTGAAGAGGATGTTCCTGATGGTGCATGCCTGGCAGCTTGAAGAGGATGTTCCTGATGGTGCATGCCTGGCAGCTTGAAGAGGATGTTCCTGATGGTGCATGCCTGGCAGCTTGAAGAGGATGTTCCTGATGGTGCATGCCTGGCAGCTTGAAGAGGGTGTTCCTGATGGTGCATGCCTGGCAGCTTGAAGAGGGTGTTCCTGATGGTGCATGCCTGGCAGCTTGAAGAGGGTGTTCCTGATGGTGCATGCCTGGCAGCTTGAAGAGGATGTTCCTGATGGTGCATGCCTGGCAGCTTGAAGAGGATGTTCCTGATGGTGCATGCCTGGCAGCTTGAAGAGGTGTTCCTGATGGTGCATGCCTGGCAGCTTGAAGAGGGTGTTCCTGATGGTGCATGCCTGGCAGCTTGAAGAGGGTGTTCCTGATGGTGCATGCCTGGCAGCTTGAAGAGGGTGTTCCTGATGGTGCATGCCTGGCAGCTTGAAGAGGATGTTCCTGATGGTGCATGCCTGGCAGCTTGAAGAGGGTGTTCCTGATGGTGCATGCCTGGCAGCTTGAAGAGGATGTTCCTGATGGTGCATGCCTGGCAGCTTGAAGAGGGTGTTCCTGATGGTGCATGCCTGGCAGCTTGAAGAGGATGTTCCTGATGGTGCATGCCTGGCAGCTTGAAGAGGATGTTCCTGATGGTGCATGCCTGGCAGCTTGAAGAGGATGTTCCTGATGGTGCATGCCTGGCAGCTTGAAGAGGATGTTCCTGATGGTGCATGCCTGGCAGCTTGAAGAGGGTGTTCCTGATGGTGCATGCCTGGCAGCTTGAAGAGGGTGTTC
>JAWQFJ010017654.1:7500-10000 GCA_034096865.1 Theodoxus fluviatilis
GTTTGAAAAGAAAGTGATATTTTAAGGTCCTAAACTCGAAAACACCCCCCTAAACTGTCAATTGATGGAATGGCGAAATGCAAAATGTGTGACGTGATCATTTGACGGCGAATAACATGACGTAATTTTATGTGAATGTCTGTGTGTCAGTCCCGACTTAACGGCTGATATCTCAAAAACTAATAGACGGATTTCCTTGACATTTTGCACACTTACTGGAAGTTAGGTCCGATTGAATGTATCAAATTTTTCGCATCGAGATTTGCAAAGAAAGTGATTTATTTAGGTCATAAACTCGAACATCCCCCCCCCCCCTCAAATGTCAGTTGACGGAATGGCGATATTTCAAAGCCTTTTCCTTCACTCCCGTCGCCAGCAGCGTTTCTCACACGCTGTACGAGCGCTCACCAATTACATAAATAGTTTTCGAAAAGGAGGAAGTACGCCTCTATCTCGGAACGGTACCACTTCGTCCCGTTTGCTGTTGAAACGACCGGAGTTGTCGGACCGGCAGCAACGGAGCTTATCCGAGAGATCGGCCAACGGATTGCACTGTCGACTGATGACACACGCCAGACACAGTTCCTGTTCCAGAGAATCTCGCTGGCAATCGCGAGGGGCAACTCGTTCGCGATCATGTCGTCGGCCAAGCGTGAGGCCTCCCGTGACCCAAAGCCGAGGTGTGTCCCTTGCCCCTGACCCTGGCGGCTGCGTTCGTTCGTTGGCACCAATCTCGATCATGTGGACAGGACGCAAATAGTTTAGTAAAACAGACCATAGTTCAACAGAGTTCACGCGTAAAACTGATTTTCTGTGTCAGTGGAGCGTAGTCGAGTCTAACGCACCGTGGCTGTATCTTGATGACCTTTTGCTGTGTGTTACATCGAATCGTGCATTGACATTGAAGTATGCATTGTAAAGTTGCTGTTTTCTTGAATAAATGACATAAAATCTCTCTCAAAAAAAGTTTTCGTGATCCTCCCCAGAACAAAAATCGCCTTTGCTTAAAAAAATACCGTTTTACAGTCAAAATTGTCCACCCGCGCGGCCGCTCCAACTCTTTGAACAGCCACTCCGTCTGAGCGCAACAATAGTGACTACCAAGTTCTGTTCGCGTGGCCTAATGGCAGTGAATAGATATTAAACTTGGCAGAAATAGACCTTGAGTATCCTACAATATACGACCACTCAAATTTCATGAACTATCATCCATTTTTCTACAATTTACAGTGCAAAATACCAACCGAGGGGGTTTACGAAAAAGAACGTTATAAATGCTTTACAAACACTCAGTCATACAAGTTCTCCAATGGTAAATCTGATCGAGTGTTGGAATCTTGGACATGCATGACCAGGTTCGATTCTGCGCTGAAACTTTTTTTTCTGTCTCTTTTTTCGAGAAGTTGTGGGTTCGAACCCGACCTGGTTTTTTGTTTGTGTGTGTGTGTGTGTTTACCCCCCCCCCCCCCTCTTTTCTCGAGAGGTTGCGGGTTCGAACCCGATTTTTTAAAATTTTAATATATATGCCAAAACCTGGAGGTTCAGCGCCAGCGGTTTTTGTCTGTCTGTCTGTCTGTCTCTATGTGTGTGCAATAATAATAATAATAATAATAATAATAATAATAATAATAATAATAATAATAATAATAATAATGTGTGGATTTATATAGCGCCTTACCATGAGTTAAGACATGCTCAAGGCGCATACATAAACAACCATTACAATATACAATAACAGTCAATCACAATCAAAGGTAACTTAATAAACTTAATAATATAGAAGTCAGACATTCACTTCAGGCATTCGACAAACTGATGTACAGCGTCACCGCTTAACCATGAAACTGGGGAGAGGGGGAGGAGAGACAAGAGGGTGGTAGGGGGCTTACGCAAGCTAGTATAAAGAGAACAGTGAGGGGAGGAAGATGAAGAAACTTAGACAGGATTCGGGAACGATTTCAAGAAGAGGTGAGTTTTGAGAGCAGAACGAAAGGTCGAGGGAGATGTAGAGTGACGAACAGAGGCGGGGAGGTCATTCCAGATAGAGGGAGCCTGATAAAAGAAAGAGCGTTCACCAAATTTTGTTTTAACTGGAGGGTCCTCCGGGAACCTGAGGATTCTTGTGTCTGCGGAAGAGCGTAGCTGTCTAGCGGGTGTGTAGGTGCGCATGGGTTTAGAGAGATATTGAGGAAGGGATTCAGTGAAATAATGGTAGCAAAGACAGGCAATCTTGTATTGGACTCGAGCACTAATGGGCAACCAGTGGAGAGAGCGGAAGAGAGGAGTGAGATGATCTGACTTTTTTACTTGTGTCTGTCTGATATCTCAAAAACTAATGGACGGATTTCCTTGACATTTTGTACACTTACTGGAAGTTAGGTCCGATTGAATGTATCTCATTTTCAGAATCGAGGTTTGAAAAAAAAAGACTTTTTTACGTTTTCGTGTTGCAAAGAAGGCAAGGGACGGAACTCTGTCCCGACTCAATTGAAGTCTGCGG
>JAWQFJ010017654.1:17500-29891 GCA_034096865.1 Theodoxus fluviatilis
AGTTCTAACTCGTTTCTCACTCGTTACACATCACATTTATTCAGAGGACATATGAACGTATATAGATACAGTTGCTCAAGAAAGGTCATCACAGTTGAAGGGTCATTAATTGTTCTTGCTTCTCCTGTTCTTGTCCTGGTTCTTTTGTCCCTCTTCTCCTGCTTCAGCATGCTCTCCTCCCACTCCTGCTCCAGCATGCTCCCCTCCTTCTCCTCCTTATCCTCCTACTCCTGCTCCAGCATGCTCTCCTCCTTTTCCTCCCACTCCTGCTCCAGCATGCTCTCCTCCTTTTCCTCCCACTCCTGCTCCAGCATGCTCTCCTCCTTCTCCTCCACTCCTGCTCCAGCATGCTCTCCTCCTTTTCCACCCACTCCTGCTCCAGCATGCTCTCCTCCTTCTCCTCACACTCCTGCTCCAGCATGCTCTCCTCCTTCTCCTCCCACTCCTGCTCCAGCATGCTCTCCTCCTTTTCCTCCCACTCCTGCTTTAGCATGCTCTCCTCCCACTCCTGCTCCAGCATGCTCTCTTTCTTTTCCTCCCACTCCTGCTCCAGCATGCTCTCCCCCTTCTCCTGCTCCAGCTTGCTCTCCTCCCACTCCTGCTCCAGCATGCTCTCCTCCTATTCCTCCCACTCCTGCTCCAGCATGCTCTCCTTCTTTTCCTCCCACTCCTGCTCCAGCATGCTTTCCCCCTTCTCCTGCTCGAGCATAATCTCCTCATTTTCCTCCCACTCCAGCTCCAGCATGCTCTCCTCCTTTTCCTTCCACTCCTGCTTCAGCATGCTCTCCCCCTTCTCCTGCTCCAGCATAATCACTTCATTTTCCTCCCACTCCTGCTCCAGCATAATCTCCTCCTTTTCCTCCCACTCCTGCACCTTTTTCTTTTGATCGTAAGTATTCTTTTGATATCCTGTCTGTTCAATTGCTTCCCACCTCCGTTTATCTTTGTCGCGCGTGAGTGCGACTGTGGGGGTGAATAGTGGATGTGTGTGTGCTTGTATGGCAGAGAGCTTGCTATGGGCACAGAGCACGTGTGATATGACTGACGGGTCAGTGACCCCAGGGCCAGTAGGTCGGGGTATGAGAGGTCGCGAGTTTTTTCCGCCGCAATTTGTGCTGAGATGGCAGTTACCGGGACGACAGTCGCAATGCGCATCTCGCATACACAGGGTCTACACCCCACGGGTCATTAATATTCTGGGATGTGGATCCTGATTGGACTAGAGCCACGTGACTAGATTATTCAGCGAGCTTAGATGGGTTGATTGCGCTCAGACTCATCATATCATTTCTGGTCGTTGGATCGGACGGGCGAGAGTCTAGAGGGCTCTGGCAGAGTGAGGCATTGCATGCCAACTCTTAGCAAGACTGAGTCTTGCAACTTCTGGCATTGTGGGACAAGCGTCCGCCCTTGCAGAAGTACGTTCTTGTAGAACAGCGTCGTAAGAGATTTGGAAAGTGCTTTCCAAGGAAAGTCCTTGCTCGTTGAAGTAGAAAGTCATTCTACTAGTCCGAGAAGGCAGGTGAAGCGTCCTCACTGACGCTATCTCTCGACGTAGAAGCAACTGGTGCTTCCAAGAGGTCTAGATAGACCTGGAGTGGACTGTCGTTCTCTGGTGAGAACGTGAGGAGAGACTTGTGGGTGACTGAGTTTTCATAGCCTTCGTGTTGTGGTGAGTATTTCTCCTTTATTCCAAAACGTTGGGTCGGGGTCTGAGAAGGGGACGAGTAAACTATCTGTAAAGTAAGTGAAACTCCGCGAGTCATTGTCACCTCGCGGGACCTCTGAGGGTAATGTGCTATTTTGAATCATTGTGTGTAAGAAGGGTCTTTGTAATTCAGTAATTCAGTAAACGCCACTCTGTTTTGTGAGTAGGAGCGGATGCTTTGAGATGCCCCCTTGTCCTGTAGTAGCACTTCCTTATATGGTGAACTTACGCTACTCATTCATTTTTCATTCCAGGCTGCTTCGTGTTTGAGGCTATATTTGTGTCGGGCTGCTGTGCCGGGCTGCCCGTGTATATCCCTGTACCCCGTGTGGGTGAAGTTTTGGAGGTGTCTGTGTAAGTGGAGGGAAGTTCTAGTTGTTTCCCTTTCACCTGAGCAGAGAGAGTGAGCTCTCTGTATGTGGTTTGAGGCCACAAGTGTCCACTGGCGTCAGATGGATCTGACGGGCTAGCAGCCAGGAGGTTGCTACGTGACGGAGGTCAAGGCTGTGTGCGAGTTGGGGAGACCTTGTCACTGAGGGTGTGGCTGTGTGATGCCACAGGATTGGCGGAACGCTTCCGGTGGTAGCAGACAGCCCTGTTTTGCTGTACTGGGAGCCTCTGGCGACGATGTTACGTCGCGAGGAGGTCATTGTCACGACTCGAGGTGAAATGTGTTCTTTTGTTAAGAAGTTTATCATAACCAGGGAGTGCGTTCTATCGATATCGTCTGGGACGAGGTATGGTGACATTATTTCGTTGACAAAGGAACGGAGTACTTGCTAAATGTTCGTCTAATAGTAGTGAAACTATTTCGTTGTTAGCAAGAGGCCAAATGAAAATGGCTATGATATTTTTTTTCAAGGTTAAGAGAAGTGACGTAATGGGAGAGGTGAGACGTCACGAGAGAGGGGGAGATGGAGGGAGAAAAAAACGGCACGGGAGTGGATGGTTGGTAAAGGATTGGACTGTGGAGATTGAGGAGGTATGATTTGTGAGTTGGACTGTTGCGGGGAAAAGTGATTGAGGCAGTGAAGATTTGTGAGTTGGACTGTTGCGGGGAAAAGTGATTGAGGCAGTGAAGAATTTGTGAGTTGGACCGTTGCGGGGAAAAGTGATTGAGGCAGTGAAGAATTTGTGAGTTGGACTGTGGCGGGGAAAAGTGATTGAGGCAGTGAAGATTGGTGAGTTGGACTGTTGCGGGGAAAAGTGATTGAGGCAGTGACGAATTTGTGATCACGTAGCGACCTCCTGGTCGCTAGCTCGTCAGATCCCCTGACGTCAGTGGACACTTGTGGCCTCAAACCACATACAGAGAGCTCACTCTCTCTGCTCAGGTGAAAGGGAAACAACTAGAACTTCCCTCCACTTACACAGACACATCCAAAACTTCACCCACACGGGGTACAGGGATATACACGGGCAGCCCGGCACAGCAGCCCGACACAAATATAGCCTCAAACCGAAGCAGCCTGGAATGAAAAATGAATGAGTAGCGTAAGTTCACCATATAAGGACGCGACTACTACAGAACAGGGGGCATCTCAAAGCATCCGCTCCTACTCACAAAACAGAGTGGCGTTTACTGAATTACTGAAGACCCTTTTTTACACACAATGATTCAAATAGCACATTACCCTCAGAGGTCCCGCGAGGTGACAATGACTCGCGGAGTTTCCCTTACTTTATAGATAATTCACTTGTCCCCCCTCTTCAGACCATCCCCTCACTCGACCCTGACCCAAACGTTTTGGAATAAAGGAGAAATACTCACCACAACACGAAGGCTATGAAAACTCAGTCACCCACAAGTCTCTCCTCACGTTCTCACCAGAGAACGACAGTCCACTCCAGGTCTATCTAGACCTCTTGGAAGCACCAGTTGCTTCTACGTCGAGAGATAGCGTCAGTGAGGACGCTTCACCTGCCTTCTCGGACTAGTAGAATGACCTTCTACTTCAACGAGCAAGGACTTTCCTTGGAAAGCACTTTCCAAATCTCTTACGACGCTGTTCTACAAGAACGTACTTCTGCAAGGGCGGACGCTTGTCCCACAATGCCAGAAGTTGCAAGACTCAGTCTTGCTAAGAGTTGGCATGCAATGCCTCACTCTGCCAGAGCCCACTGGACTCTCGCCCGTCCGATCCAACGACCAGAAATGATATGATGAGTCTGGGCGCAATCAACCCATCTAAGCTCGCTGAATAATCTAGTCACGTGGCTCTAGTCCAATCAGGATCCATATCCCAGAATATTAATGACCCGTGGGGGTAGACCCCGTGTATGCGAGATGCGCATTGCGACTGTCGTCCCGGTAACTGCCATCTCAGCACAAATTGCGGCGGAAAAAACTCGCGACCTCTCATACCCCGACCTACTGGCCCTGGGGTCACCGACCCGTCAGTCACGTCACACGTGCTCTATGCCCATGGCAAGCTCTCTGCCATACACGCACACTCACACATCCACATCTCACCCACACTGTCGCACTCACGCGCGACACTAAGCATCAGAGGTCATGGGAAGTAGGTCAGAGCGCCCCTTGACTGCGCTGTTTGACTTTCTGATTTACACTGCACCCATGCTCGGCATCCTCCCGAGTCATTTTGCAAGAGAAATATAATCATCATATTATAGATCCTAAACGAAAATTGCCGTCAACCTTGATATCGGCGTCAGCACGAACAAGGTATCCTTAAAAAATAGCTGAGTTTGCAAGACAAACATGGATTAACAGCGCAGATTTTCTGCTTACAAACGTTTTTCAGAAGCACAAGTTAAATTTCCGGCGACTCATTACGCTAGAATGTAACATTTTGATTTGTGAATATTCGGTACCAATAGTTTCTTTCTTTCCTAGGTGAACCTCGGGTCAAGTGCCTGGGTGTCTGTGATGGTTCCTGAAGGAGCCCTCAAGACGTTGGTGGATGCTCTTCAGAAGGAAGAAGTACAGCGTTACTTCGCTTTCCTCGGAGTGGACACAATTACCTTTGACAGCGATATCTTGGATGTTACACGTACGTTTTTACATTGGCTTTGAGTGTGCCCGAATGTAAATGCAATATTACCCATGAAGTTGCTCTAAAGTGGAAACATCTTCCATAAAAACATAATAGTTGATGCCATTGAAAGACTGGGAATTCGGGCGTTTATGGTTTGTTTTATTTGTTTGTTGGTGTTTTGGGGGGTCGGTGGGTTGTTTGTATGATGGTTGTGTGGGGGTGTAAACATGTATACTAGAAACTTGATTTATGATTACAGTTCTAGGATGGTTGGATGGACGGACGGACGGACGGACGGACGGAGGAAGAGACGGACGGACGGAAGAAGTTCTATAGCCTAGAACAGCCTTTGAAGGCTATGTACGGCCGGCCATTAATCATGAAAATGACTTGAATAATTCCGAGCAAGCGTAAATGAAGTCAAGTTGTCCCCATCTAATCGTCTCATACGAATCGTGTAGGGAGACGCGGTGGGTCAAATCTCACTCCCAACCCACGAGGGTCGGGATTACGGTCCAAGTGAAAATGATGTTGATATCATAGAGGTTACCCAACACAGCAATGCACGAGCCTTTAGTTAAAGCATCGAAGCCTGAGAGGGCAATTCTGTCCATTTCCCCATCAGTGCATAGATAGTGGCGCCATCGCCTGGAAAGCCTAGAGTCGGGCCGGATGGTGACTAGTGTTGCTACGGAAGGAGGTCCCAACAGCCTTGGTGATCAATACCTACCTTTCCCCCAGACTCCCGCTTGCACAGTTTTGACTGAGTTTTTAATGCTAAGGACCCCGTTTCCCCTCATGTCCACCAGTTGTTCATTGTGTCCCTTGTGCCGGTGTGAAGCAATAGACACCTGCAATGCAAACACCACGCTGGAACAGAAAGTGTCACAACCGGTTTTTCCCCCAACAGCTGCAGCTTCCTCCGGCAGCGCTGAAGAGCCAGAGCAGATCAAGAAGACAATGCGCGATGATGCAAGGGGGCGGCAGGCTGACAGCACCAGAGAGGTAGGGTGTCAACAGCCACACTCACTTTCTTTATGTCCAGTCGTTCTCCAGACACAAGCGTCCCTTACAGTTCAAATCAACGGCTCAATTTCCTTCATGAACTTTGCAGGAAATGCATAATTCCAGTTCAAGGTGATTTGTCTGATATTCTACCAGCAAGGGATGTAACTCCAGCGATCCAGAACTCACAACCGCTAATCCGCAGTGTTTGTGTTAATCACTCATGTCTCAATAGATTCAGATTTCCTGTCGGATTTTTCCTCATTCTTCTTTAAAATATTTCGATTGTTTCTAGCAATAGGATGCATGTGTCAATGATGACTGACATCTTGAAGCACTAGAATTAGAGACTTATTGGTGAAGGGACGCAACTCTTACTGAACATAAGAGAGACATACACATTTTGATGGATCAGAGCATGAGAAATACACATTAAAATGAATGGAAAATGTAAAACTCAGAATGTTTCGGAAAACTCAATTCACAAGCCTTTAGATAGCCAAACAATTTAAGTCTGGATGAGTATTATTTGCACGCCATTGTGTTGTTGTCCTGTCAACACGAATTTAAGTTTTAAACATGAGTTGAGTTTTCAAATAAATAAAAAAAATCACAGATGGGCTTTTTATACTTCCCCCTCATTGAACTCTTCTGACCTGTCTGTCCAGACTTACACATTACATCAGAGCGAACTTCAGTCCCATCCCTGAAGAAAACGTACTGCCGTAACAGTCCTGACAATTTTTTTCTATACAAAGTACACTTCTGTAGTGTTGTTCCCTTGAATATCAGTGATTTAAAACTTGCAAGAATTACTAGTACGGGGTGTTCATTTACTAGGTAGTAATTAGAATTGCTCTTTCAGGTTGTGCCAGAGTTGAAGGAATTAGAAGATTTGTGTGCAGGTATCTTGGATCTGAAATATGTTTCAACGCGGTTATTCCTGTTTGTGCGTCTTCAGATGAGGAACGCTCCGAGGACACGTGAGAAAGACAAAGAAAACATATGTGTGCTGCCTCCACTCAGAGGCGGCATTCACACATCATCCAAGAGGCTCAAGACGACCCGGGCCTCACCAGCAAAGTGGGAGGAGGAGGACGACGAAGTGAACGCAGTGATAGAGATCCTGACGTCGCAAATGAGCATCCTCTCCCAGTTGGAAGATCCGCCCACTTTCCTCTTTCACAACGTTGGCATCACAGAGGGGGCAAAGCTCATCATCGTCCTCCATTACAGGATCGGTCTCGCCATCCTGCAAGTTGAGAAGCGCACCAGTAAACTCGGCACCTCCAAAGATGCCAAAAACCTCAAGCAAGCCAGGAAGGTGATCGCTGAAGCAACGGGGTCAGTTCTCGACTATGAAGATATCCATACGGCGATTGCATCCCCGAACTTGCATGACCTTGCACTAGAAAAATGGAGCCAGGTAAGAGAAAACGTAAGGTGTGTAAAGAAGCTACATGTGAAGTTTTAGTTCAAGCTGCATCGACTACACACTTTCTCTCTTATCCATTATGGATATTCTCATATGAGTTCAATATTAGATTTAAATCCTGTGTAATTTGATATATGATCCCATATATAATCTATAAGTTATTATACTGCCGTATATATGTTGATGTCTAGAGGCGCTTAGGATGAATACTGTTTACTTTCAAGACAGTTAGCCACTAATTTTTATGTCAACCTGTTGTGTTAGGGTGTGATGCCGTTTCGTATGCAGGTTGGATGTGTTGTTACCAAACACTGCAAATAAGCACTTGCACTCTTTTCGGCAGAGCCCAGCCTCCGAACAGACCATACATATTCTTCCCGGGAAGAACAAGAAGGTCTATGGGAAATGGCTGCAGAAACACCTGCAAGGAATTCAATCAGTATGGGGAGCCCGCCCCGACCTCTACATGGAAACTGCAGAGAAGATGAAGGCTTGGCACAGCAAACATCAAATGTAGCAGGAGAACAAGAGGGTTGGGTTGCCTCTCCTGAGCACCAGCAAGCCACTGCGGCCGTGTTTCATGGTGCAGTCACACAGCCTCTGTTGTGTTCACTTTTCGTCCAGACTTTTGCTACTCAGTCATGTACTTAATGACATAGACTTTAGCATCGCCTTACTTTTCTCGATTTTAATATGAAGACAGACTTCCTCCAATACCTAGTCCATCCTTTTGATGATCAGAACAAATGGCTTGACTAAGAGAGTGCACAGATGGTCCACACACACACTCACTCTCACACTCACGCACACAGGCATCCCACATCCCATAACACTAGGACACACAGCCTCATTCCACAGCAGTCTCAGAGCCTGTCGGCTCTTAGAGTCTTTTCCACCTTCCGGCAGCGGGAACCCTGATGTCACAAAATACAACCAATAACACAATCATTATACTAATCAAAAACACACAATCATAATAATAATAATAATCAAAACCACACATTCACAATAATAATAAAACCACACAATCACAATAATAATAATCAAAACCATACAATCATCATCGTCATCATCATCATCATCGTGGTCATCATCGTCATCATCGTCATCATCATCATAATCAATCATCATCAGAAATATAATTATCATCAAAAACACAGCATAATCATCATCACCAATAACATCTGCATGGGTTTCATGAGATGAATATATCATGCTTCTAAAAACGGAGATACGATTTTAAGAACTGTAGGTCCGAATACCTCATGAAAATCATGCACAGCATGCTGTGTGATAATACGAAATTTATAAAACCTATCAGGACCATTGCACTTTTGCACGAAGCCAAGAGCTAGCCCGTTACACTTATAGGCTATATCGCTTATAAACGGACCATGAACTGAGATTCTAATGAATTCAGTTTTACATTTAATTGCATTACCCGCTAAAATATATGGGCAAAAACAGTACACAATCCGATATTTGTCGGGAAAAAAGTCAACAATCAAGTACGTGTTATCGGGATTTTTCCACATCTAGAAAAATAATGGACGCATGGTTTACGGATGTCTCTAATTAAGCGATTTATAGGAAATATTTTTTGCTTTTTTATTTTTATTTGGCAAAGGAGACACAAAGATCATAAGAATGGCGCCTTATTTTCATCGACTGCAAGCCATCAATATCAGTATCTGGGCCTCATGTCGCGCTCTACGTAAAACTTCTGACGGGAAGAAAAGACGGTAGATAGCTTCATCCATATCAACAGTTTCAGCAACCATCATAATCATGCTCCACAGTGCGTTTTGAAATGAAAGTAATATTTGGTCTTGTATTTTTTAAAACTTTGCTTCAGGTAATTGTGTGAGACGCTTTTTTAAAATTTTAATCCTGTTTTAACAGCACCTTTTCCCTCAATGAATAGACAAACGTGGATTCTAGAAGAATATTTACCAAATTGTTGGTGGATGAAAAAAAGAGTTTTCTGGCCAATCAGCCTTTATAGGGTATGATAAAGCCTATTCAGCGCGAAAATCGCTAGAATACCTTTTGAGTTAGCGTAAATTATGTGGAAATATCCCAAGTTATTCGCCTCTTACGAATTGCGTGGGGAGACGCAGCTGGTCTAATCTAACCCCCAACTCACAGGTGGTCAACTCTGACCCCCAACCCACAGGGGGTCAATTCTGACCCCCAACCCACAAAGGTTTCTATTCTAACCCCCAACCCACAGGGAGTCAACTCTGACACCCAACCCACAGAGGGTCAGTTCTGACCCCGAACCCACAAGGGGCACGAAAGTTTAAGTTCATTTAGCACATTACTTCTATGCATGGTGGCATATTGTGCCATACATAATTTTAGACGGCGCATATTAATCACACTTCAATCCATTTTCTAATTTAGGTTGATTACGGACAAGATGCTGATAAGGTGTAGCAGTTAGAAAAAAGGTAGGAGTTAAACTAAAAGTCACCTTGCAAATGTGTCTCGTCAGCAATTTCCACAAACCTTATCAGTGATCATGCTCGCAAAATACACTGATGACTATGTTTGCTTTAGTGCGCTCGTGCATATGTGTGACATCGCTTGCATACGAAATATTTTAACAGAAAAGGCACGGAATAAACAGAAAAGTCTGACAAATATCAGTAGAAAAGGAGAATTTGATGAACATGGAGTACAAATCTGACTCTGTATATTAACGGCGACACTATGAATGAATCACCGCAGGATAGATAGTGAATGCGGTCCACGCTGCTTTCTTTTGACATTATTACTATTCAAATTACGTGATAGCATAGAAATATTTGATCGCGACAGCATATTCATTATGTATTGGTAAAGTGTACACCACTTTTCATTTAACATTGCATCAACTTCCATTTGAGCAAAACAGCGTCTCTTTTGAATTACTTTGAACTGAACCGGCATGGAATTTATTATGCCCCCAAACGTATTTAAAGGTATAATTAATGTATTTCTTAACAAGTAAAATTATTGTAATTTATCAATAGTATTACAGGTTCCACTTCGTGCTTTGTCACGAAAGAAGACTGTCAAATTTGTTCAAAGAATTCAAAGGGCATGAAGTGATGATCCACACGTTCTATGACAGTTTTACAAGAAGAATAACTGTTATGTATGCTTTTCATTTTGAACAATGTTTCATTTATGGGCAAAATCCTGTGCTAACACATGTATTTGCATGAACAAAAACCTTACATTGGCTTTCCAGAGTACTTTTGAACGGTGATAGGTGGTAATCTTCTCTGCAGAGTTCATCGACTGGTAGTTCTACCTCCAGGCAACCAAATATGTGAGATTGCTAGCACTGCAACGTAGAAGCGCAAGATAGTGTCCAAATTTTATAAAAAGTATTTCTCATTCAGAGGACAAAATGAATATAATATTATTATTTTCTGAGTAGAGCTCAATATTAAGCTTTTACAACCTTTTCACAACCTTCTTTCAAGATATGGAATAACACTCAAGCATGTCCTTTTAGCTGCAAGCACATTCCTAAAGTGCTGCCCTTTAGCGGACAGCACACGGTGTTGGCGTTACCCATTATGCTGATGGATTGTACGATTTTTTAATGCTTCAGAAAAATAGTTAACATTTTAGAATTATTCGCTTGATTAATAATGGTAAAGGAAAGTGCGGTTTTCATTGACGGTCTCATTTTGCAGTGGAATTTGATTAAGCTTGCTCCTCAAAAGTAGGTAGCTATTTGATATTTAGTAGGATACGTAAAAAAATGTAAGCAAGGTATTTATCATTGTGTTTACTGATTTTGACATTGATACGTATTTGCTTTTGTTTGCATTAGCTTAATGGTATTTTTATATCAATCATCTGTTAATGTCTGTTGAATTTTTTTGTTTTCACCTCCATTAACGTAATCACTGGCACATTTCTTGTGTCTCTCCAGTTTAACAATGCAATTTGCCTTATCACACACCGATATATACGCTCTTTTACCCCAATATGAATGTTCTTGGCCTGTCAGAAACAAGACTCGGACCCAACATTCCTGACAAAATAGCTGAAACTTATGGATCATCCGAAAAAAGGTTCAAAGCGAACTGACATTCGGTACTCACAGGTAGTGTGTTAATGGCTAGAAACAAGCTCTCAAAGGAAAATTCATTCCTTATTGCCTACCTTAATAGAAACCCTAGCTCTGCCTCCACATGGTATGATTGCTTCATTGCCAGGATAGACAATGTAACTTAATTAATGAAATAATAATCCTAATGAGAAATGTTAACATCGATTCTTTTAAAACCCCAATACATATGGAAATCTACCATCTCACTATTTGGACTCAA
Organism: Theodoxus fluviatilis; assembly: GCA_034096865.1. Taxonomy (NCBI): domain Eukaryota; kingdom Metazoa; phylum Mollusca; class Gastropoda; order Cycloneritida; family Neritidae; genus Theodoxus; species Theodoxus fluviatilis. The sequence goes on from JAWQFJ010017654.1 coordinate 28,982, forward strand.
ATATCTTGTAAACATAGCCACAAGAGTCACGCATGACCCATCCACTCAGAACATATATATACACCAACACTGAAACCTTTTTATAAGTATACAAGTACCTAAAACAGAAATAAATTACCTTTCCCACACTATGCCTTTTTCCTTTTAAGTTTAGAAAAGCTCAAAGGAATCCACGAAACTATTAATTAACTATCGATCCTTTAAGCGATATAATGCCGATGCTTTTATTAATGATTTACAACACATGCCATTTCACATTATTCTCCACCATTCTAAGCCTGACTTGGCCTTGCATATCTATTATGACTCATATTTTCCAAGCTGAATAGTCGTGCTCCTATGAGACGGAAAAGAATCAAATACCTGCAACTCCAAGTTTTGCTTTCCAAGAAATAATGGAGGTCATGAAAACATACTCAGAAAAAGAAAATAATGATGTCCCAGCTTATAAGAAGGAAAGTAACCATGTTGAGGCTTTGGTTCGAAGTGCTAAAAACATTTTCAATAATTGAAAACGATTGCCATATTCATGTTTTGGCGTGGAAGTAACCCTTTCATAAGAACTATAAAAATATAGGTGAAGTGCCCCCGCTATGCCGTTGTGAATGTAAGACAGACATGTTACATACGGCATTATCTTTCTCAAGAAGCGACCCAAACTCTTGTCTCTGCGTTCATTCTATCCCGACTGGACTATTGTAATGCCCTGCTGTACGGTTGTCCCCAGTATCTCCTGAATATGTTACAGAAACTGCAGAACAACGCTGCACGCCTGATCCTCAGAGTCCGCAAGTCTGATCACATTTCTCAGCACCTTCAAGCACTTCACTGGCTTCCGGTCGAGTCGCGCAGCAAATATAAAATTGTATTCCTATCCTTTAGTGCATTCACGCATACAGGACTCGCCTAC
>JAWQFJ010017655.1:0-13462 GCA_034096865.1 Theodoxus fluviatilis
ACCGGATTGACAGTATAGCCACATGACAATGTAGGTCTTCATTTTCTTGCTTGCGAGTTGAATAGCTCTTAGTTAAAAAATGCATCTATTCATAGTTTGTTCATGTGTGCAGATTTTGTGCAATTTTCATTAATACAGTCTTTGTTGATGTGTGTGTGTGTGTGTGTGTGTGTGTGTGCGTGCGTGCGTGCGTGCGTGTGTGTGTCACAGAGAAGTGCCTGGGCGAACTGGAGAGCGAAATCGTCAGATATGTGAGGAAATGGCTCCAGCAGAACAACTCCTCCAATCGAGGCTTCATGTTCTGCCCCAGGGGAGAAGGCGGACTCGGTCTAATGAACCCTCGCGCCATCTACAACGCCACGCAGTTGTCTTTCACCCTGTCAGTACTGAACAGCGAGAAACGGCCCGAATGCCACTGAACCTACACATGGATAAACGCAATGTGCCGCACGCGTCGCCAAATGAAAAAAATGCATTTGCAGGTTTTCGCATCAACCCTGTAGGAAAAATCCAGAAGAACAGCAAAGTGAACTGGACGAAGTCAGACTGGGTGCACATTAATGAAATTTGCATGCGCGAGAAAGCACGTCTGCTGAAAGACTCAGATCACTACGCGACGCACGTGGAGGTAGATGAGGCTGTCAGTGTTGTGACCCGTGACAGACAGAGTGTCTCTACCATCATCAAACGCAAGCACCTGGCCGAGCACGCCGAGGCATGGAGAGAGAAGCACTCCCAAGGCAGGACCCGAAGAGAAGCAACCGCAGAAGACCACAAGCTGTCGTCGGCTTTCTTGCTGAACTCAAAACTGAAAGACAACGTTGTGCGCTTCATCATCAGGGGCAGACTGCAACTGCTGCAATGCAACAGCCTGCTAGCAACATACTACCCCGCAGTGTATCCAAAATGTTGTACCCTGTGCCATAACCCCAATGACACAGCCTCTCATATCCTGAATGGCTGTACTAAATACAGCAGAATATATCAAGCGAGGCATAATCGCATTGTGGACTTAATCTGCAAGAACATGCCTCGGACAGAATCCGGCAGAGTAATCAAGAACAGTGTGCTGTCCTCGCAATTGTTTCAATCCAACAATACTACCTTCCGGACCACAACAACAAGACCGGACATTACGATCATCAACGACGAGGACTGTGAAGTGTTTTTTTGCAGAAATTGCAGTGCCTTTTGACGCTTTTATCGACACATGCTATGACAAGAAATTTCACAAGTATATCGGGCTGTGTCGCGAAATCACGGAGCTGGGATATCGATGCCTAGTGATATCCATTGTGGTAAGCAGCCTGGGCCCCTTCCACCGGCGGGTGGTGTCGGATCTGCAACTGTTGGGAATCCCTCGCTACACGTCGAAGTGGCTTGCGCGGTACCTAATCATCAGTGCGGACCTAGGATTGCTTGCCGTGTGGCAAAGAAAGTGCAGTGACCTACGAGGAAAAAGTGCCCACGCTCCTGACTCTCTAGTAAACAGCACTATCATCAGTATCATCACCTACTCAATCTCGTTATATTCATCTTCATCACCGTCATCATCACTATCATCACCAGCACGCACGCACACACACATACATACATTCGCAGATACATAAATACATTCGCAGAGACAATCTTTGATAGACTTTAACCAGTTTCGTTTATCGGGGACAGTTGCACTTGACAGCATAAGGAGTGCTTGCTTTAGTAGTTTGTCATTTGGCATGTTTTGCATTTTAAGCCAGAATCTAATTGCCCTAATAGTACTATTGAGTTTTAGGGGAAACCGTCCTGTTTCACCATATACAAGACGATTTGGTGTCTTGAAGTCAACTTTTAAAAATCGTTTGCAAGCAAAACTGTGCACCTTTTTCTATTTTTGAGTGTTCTTGCAGTCCCCACAATTCTGGTGTATATAATAACAAGGGTTGGATTTGGGCATCAAACAGTTTGAAATATACTTTTGGCGTGTGACTGCGGAGAGTCCATAGCATCTTTGGTAATGAAACTGTTCTCTGTTTGGTTTTTGTGGTTGCGCTGTCTAATACTCCTGATTTTGATAGTCTAGTCGTAAATGTATAACCAAGATATCTACAAGAGTTTTCGACTTCTAGTTTCGAGCCGTTTAGGTACCATTTTTCCCTCTGGGTGAAAAATGCTCCTCTCCGAAATACCTTTGTTTTGGTAATATTAATCTTCAGGGCCCGTATCCAGAACGGCGAGTTATTTTAACCCCGATTTATTTCTAAACTCAGACGATTCCAACTGTCTGTTCCGCTCTCCCTTGGCTGGAAACCAGTAAATATAGCAAAGCGCAACCTAGGATCCTCTGACGAGCGTACCTTATCTAACCGATCAAGATAACCCGGGGTTAGGGGATAAATCGAGTGTTAAAAAGATAAATCGCCGTTCTGGATACGGGCCCAGGCCAATTTGTTCAGATGCATGGATAAGGTTATTTAGTCTGTAGGCCTACTAGAGTTGTGGACAGCAGGCAAAGAGAGAGAGAGAGAGAGAGAGAGAGAGAGAGAGAGAGAGAGAGAGAGAGAGAGAGAAAGAGAGAGAGAGAGAGAGAGGGAGAGAGAGAGAAAGTTAAATAAATTGTTTAAAGCCACCGGATAATGAACATCTGTCCATCGTGTACACCCTTGGATAATATTAGTGTAGACAAAGAAGACGAAGACGAAGAAGAAGACGAAAAAGAAAAAGAAGAAGAAGAAAAAACGGTGGTGGAGGAGGAGGAGGAGGGAGGAGGAGGAGGAGGAGGAGGAGGAGAGGAGGAGGAGGAGGAGGAGGAGGAGGACGAGGAGGAGGAGGACGAGGAGGAGGAGGACGAGGAGGAGGAGGACGTGGAGGGGGAGGGGGAGGGGGAGGGGGAGGGGGAGGAGGAGGAGGAGGAGGAGGAGGAGGAGGAGGAGGAGGAGGAGGAGGAGGAGGAGGAGGAGGAGGAGGAGGAGGAGGGGGAGGGGGAGGGGGAGGGGGAGGAGGAGGAGGAGGAGGAGGAGGAGGAGGGAGGAGGAGGAGGAGGAGGAGGAGGAGGAGGAGGAGGAGGAGGAGGAGGAGGAGGAGGAGTGGCGCACTACAGAGCAACAGGGAGTTTTTGGGGGGGCTTTCCGCAGTCTTTCTGTGACCCCCACAAATAATCTTTAATTTTTAATGACATAATTGTAATTATTTATGTGTATTATTATTATCATTAGTGGAATATCATATAAGGTTTCTTTTGTTAGGTTGTAGTATATGTATGCTTTCTCCTTCTCCCTCCATCCCCTCATTCCTTCTTTCTTCTCTGCCTTCTTATAACTGTTGCTGTGTAGCAGACAAACTTGATCTTCCTTCACTGTGCTAGTGTACCCTTAGTCTGTTAGCTCCCTATCTGAAGTCCAGGCCCTAAGGCATTGTTTATGTTACTGAGAGGCTGGGCCTGGAGGGTCAGCTTGCCTTTAATTATCTGGCATCTGTGTGTAGGGATACATTAGTTCAGATTTTCTTTGTTTAATTTGGTATATAGTTTAATTAATACGTTTAACTATGTTTGTTTTATAAATCAATGTTGTTAGGGTGTAGAGCAGTCGATTTGAGTTGTAAAAGTGATAGAGTTTGTTTAGTTAGAAAGGTTTTATCGTCTTATACATGCACTATGTTTTTAGAGGAATGGACATTGGAGTAAAGAAGTAATAGTTCCAGAACTATGTTTCTGAAGTTCCTCTTAGTCATTCTTCCTTTGTCTACGAGAGCATGCAGTCCAATTTTTGCTAGAGGTGCAACCGAGTTTTTATATTATTATAGTCCAGCTTTGTCATGAGGATTGCGGGTATGAGAATACTATTATTGTTATGTTATTATACTTGTTTATTTGTATTACATTCAAGTAGCCTGTTATAGATGTTATTATATTGTGGGTCTGTCATACTCATGCCTTGATTTTATGGAAGGGAGAGACTTTTGTACGGCAGCCGGACTAATGGGAGTCATAGGCTAAAAGAGTATTAATGCAATATTCCAAGTCACTTTGTAATGGAGATGAGTACAGTATAGTGATTATTTTGTGCTTGTTGAAGATGTTGCGACCAGAATCTTGTGCTATGTCAGTAGGGTTTTTGCAGGAACGCTGTTGATTATGACACTATGTACTTTTGAGGAGATATCATTGCTTTCTTTCATAATCAGAAGTAAGGCAGTAACAGAGAGGGTTGTGAACTCTTTAGCCCTGATATAAATTGTTCTATTAATGTCTGGCATGCGCGGCCGGACACCGGTAACGCTTCTGCCACAGTGTAAAGCTTTGCTGACCTCGTCAGTGCAGAGATGCTGACCCCATTTAGGTCCCGTCCACGCGGTGCCCTCTCTCTCTCTTCCTTGTCCCTCCCCATTTTAGTTACTGTGATGCTGGCTTCTGGCGTGAAAGTGGCGTGCCTTGCGCATGCGCGAGGTCGAGGTCGTATGTTAACGAGGTCTCCCGTATGACGCGTTAGTCTTTTTTAGCACAGGAAGTCCTCTCCCCAAAGTGGGTTTACGATCCCAACTTCCATTGTCAACCAACCCTTCTGGGCGATAAAAAGCTGTCTGCTAAAGAGCTTTTGTTAGGTTTTTTTTGAGACTTCACACTTTATCAGAAAGTGTTCCAAATTAATACTAAACGTCCGTGACTAATACTGAAGAAGTGTTGGGTCATAGGGACTGTTGTTGTTGTTATATGGCTCTGTGTGTAACAGAGTTTGGGTTAGTGTTTATTTACAACATGAACACTGGTATTCCACAGATGGATCCTGATCCAAGAGTGGGAAGTTCACAAGCCAGAACACCCTGGTGTAAGGGAGCGGTCCTGAAGTGTGTGTTCTTGTTATAGTTACACTGGACTCTATATTTTTGTTGTACTGATGATTCTATGTCATAGCCCTGATGTATATTGGACTTTGTCATTACTGTAATATTTCACCTTTGTTTTTATGCTTTGTTGTTAGTTTTAAGGTATATTGATGATTGTTTAATTTGGGTTAGGCCCAATGTAGTTTCACTAGGAAATTGTATTATATCTGCAGAAGAATGTATTCCATATAATCAATGTAATCGTTATATATTTTGGTCTTTTCCTAATATTCATTATTGCTTATTATGATTGCAGGTTGGTTTAGGAAATAAAAGAAAGAGAAGAATGGATTGAGTCTTTCGCTACTATCACCCCCTCTCCTTCTAATTTTTCTGTGGGCCATCCGGTCACATTTCCTGGGCTTTCTTTTTGAAATCCAGAATGAAAGGATGAAGAAATCCAGAATGAGAGGATAAAGAAATCCTAAATTAGAAGTTGAAGAAACTAAAAATTAGAGGTTTAAATAAGAGACCCAAAATGCGTGGTTTTAGACAACCATATGCGCGCTTTTCTGTCATTTCATACATGCGCTGTTGCCATAGCGACATGACTTGGGCAAGGTGCTTTAGTGGACACTCCCAATCTCGCGTGAGGCACTAATGAATAGTTGTGGTTCCTTTTTTTCAGCCGACTTGGGAAAAGCCCCCAAGGAAAGCAACAAATGCCGTGCTATTCTGCCACATGAGGACACAGGAATTCCACTATTTGAATAAAAATGCGTTTTCAACGGAATACAAATGTCTATTTATGCTCAGATAAATCTACTCTATAGAGACATATACACACACCTACAAACACGCACGCATGCACGCACAAACACAGACGCGCGCACACACACACGCTGTGCGCAGTCTCAACCTTGCCGCGTACCGACGTAATTTTACCATGTTACCTTAACTACAAATTGTCTTGTTTTTATGGCCTGACCTAAACACGCGTTAATCTGTTAGCTCCTATTTCTCTCTCTGTGCTGGGGACTCGGCCGTGTTTGTGCTGAGGATGTCTTCTGTACTGTGCGATCCAGTCCCTCAACTTTTGTTTTCAATTGTGAAAGAAAGAAAGATCACTTCAAAGTGAGGTTTATATCAGGTGTACTATTAAGAACTCAACCTGACATAAAATGGTTTCTCTCTTTTTGTGGGTGTCGCGTTTTGTTATCCTTTAAGTTGGCTAATTGAAGGTTCCCTCCCAATGAACGACGTAGTCGTCAAAGGAAGGGTAACCTGGATAAACAAAATAGTTTACAGGCTAAACTAAACCTCCACTCCTTGGGGGGACACCACAAACATCAAGCAATGTCAAGAACACAAGTGACTACAGACCACTGAATCGAGTTTCAAAAATAACAATAAGTTTATTCAACAAACCGAAACCTTACCCAGCGGCACAGGACCGCAAAGGACAAGGCAGGTAGGTGATAAGGCAAAAGGAAAAGAAAACCAAAACAAAGGGACAGGCGGCGGGTAAGGTGGTACACTTCCGCTTCCTGTTCAAATCCAAAACAAACAACAATAACAACAGCAAACTCCAAGAATTGAGAAGTATGAAACAATTCGAAACACAATCAAAACCCTTACACAGGATCAAACGCCTAAGTCACCGGTGACTAGGGTGATAATTAGGGTACAGAAAAAACAATCTCCACTTCTCCTCTCTCTCTCTCATCATTCCGCCAGAAACTAGAATTTTATCCACAAAGCAGCTCTGGCTCAAAATACACAACTCTCTCTACCACTCGTTCTGACGAGCGTCTTCAGAACAACGATAATCTTACCACAGAATAGAAGTGAAACGAACCACAAGACATGACAACAAGTCACAACAGTCTCCACGGCTTTACCAAAAGCATTTAACAATCCCCTGTTAAATAGACTTATCCTTAAACTTCACCCAAATTCCCGATTCAGAAACACAATCTCCCTTCAGAAGATTTACTAGAAACTTGCCAGCAATCCTGTAATCGAAGTTACTCAAATCAGACCCCTGCAACAACACACCACCGTCGCTGCATACCAATGAAGCCCCAGACCCTCTCTGGCTCCTCCCCCTTTCCCCCTCTGGCGGTGCCGCACATCCGCTCAAACACTGAATGGTGAAAGGTAAACAGACCAACTCCGCTCCACGCGCAAACTCCCGCTCGCGCCGCGCACTCCTCGCTCGACAAGCTCACACGAAACCACTTACGCGAGCAACAACCAATGTCGATACAAACACATGCGAGGAAGCAAGTGAAAAGGTTTACACTTACCCTTTTCGTCACCTGGACTCTCTTCCAGTTCAGAAAATTCCAATCCTAACGTCACCTTACCTAGTACACGTTGTTGAACTACACAGGCGATAAAACATAACCAACCTCACAGAAATCTCAAAGCGACCCCTACCCTCTTCCACACTTTCAGTCCTCTGAAAAGAAGAAATTGTCCCAACCCGCACTTGAACAATTTACTGGAGAAAAACACAGTCTCCCCCTGGAAGTCTCTGGTAGTACTCTCGTAGATAGACGCACGCCGAGCGTCTCCGGTGTCGCATCAGACAAGTAGGCCCTCTTCAAATACGCCCCCCTTTGTCCCGTCGTGAGATTAACACTGACCCACAAGCACCTAGCTTATTACCCAAGTCAGTTAAGTTCAGAAAGTCAATTCTGAACCTCGGCAGATATCTCCACAGTCATCTGAGCCAGTGCGATAAAATGTCATCCTATCGAGAGAATCAAGTCATAAATCGCACTCCACCCCGTTGCATGTCACACCTACAACAGACAGCTGCGCCCTTACACTGCCCCGCGCGAGTGTATGCGCTAGCACTCCCCAACCCTCTGCCTCTAATCAATCTTACTCCGATGATTAGGCCACTCGTGTGGACTTCACACCCAACCAAAGGTGTATTTCGTTAGACCTTTAACCAATAGCCCTTAAGCCAGTCCTAACGAAATCGTAGCTACCAAGCTAATAACGAAGATTTGTACTTGCACGACCATAGGAACCACCACAGTCAGACAAAGCGCTCCCATGCACTTCTCAGCGTCGTTCTCCAGCCTCGCACCGGACACGTGTCAGCGCAGCATCCCTCAGAAACGACGGCGTACTCCGAGATCCGTTCGCACGGACTCGACGTGACGATACCGCAGAGCTTTACCAGTAGCAGTCGCAGTAACCGTAGAATTACGTAGGAACGAAGATATGGGTAGGTAGGTAGACCGGTAGACCCATAGATAATCAGGTAAGCAGACAAGCAGCCAAGCAGCCAAGCAGCCAAGCGGCTAAGCAGCCTGAAACACACAACCGTTTTGCCCCAATAAGCAACTATCCTTTCCCCCTTTGAATTTACTCAAGCGAGATTCAACGTTTTAGCGGCGCACTCCAACCCGGACGCCCCAGTTGAACCACTTACTCGCTCCCGGCGAGAAAACTTGAATTAACACTCTTTTACTCACGGAGTGAATTTGTAAATCATTTCCACATGGAGATAGATACTCATCCCAGCCATTCCCCATAGATTTACTTTAGACTTAGAGGTACAAATCACTCATGCCCAACGAATGACCCATTTCCCGCCCTAATCAAATGATCAGACACCCCACGCGGCAAAAGCATTATGGCGAAACAGCATATTCACCTCAAGTCCCAGACTGTGGTTTGGTCCACAGAAACTTCGTCCTAGTCACAGGAAGACCCTTCTTCCATTCTCACGTGTCCAACCTCCAGCATGAGTTGACACAAAGAAATTCCACCAAAGCAAAACGACTTCGCTTGCAAGCTGCCCACGCAGCTTAACCGTTAGCGGCATAGACGATGCACGCTCAACCTTTCCATCCGACCGACGGAGCTGAACTGATCATACAGACGCTATCAAGCCCTCGCGTTGCTTCTCCCACGTGATTAACTACCAATCGGTAATGAGAACTTTCCCGCCCCTTGAATTTTCTCCAATCATTGCTTAACAAAGTTTGCGGGCTCCGAGCCCGTGTTAGAGAACGTGTGAATCCCGTAGCATTACGCTATACCCCCTCAAGAGACCCCTCAGGCCCCCTAGAGTGACGCAGTAACCCCCTGCTACACGACAGATCCGCTGCAATGCGCCAAACCGTTTGAACGCAGATACGGAGTAGATTCACATACTGACAATTTAGCGGTATCACCTAACAACATTACATCACACTTTCGTCGTGCATCACGCGACAGTGGGGCATGGGGGTGGGGTTCGGGAGGGCGATGTTCAGTAGGGTTTGGAGGACTTGTACACCACCAAAAACACATTCAAGGACATCTGCAGAGCAAGAACTCTCGCCCCAGTAGTTTGTTCCCATGCTGTGCAAGTAAGGTCTCCTTACTGTCGCTGGGGAAAGTTTCTCCGTCACTTATTGGAAAGCGTCTGCCGGATATTCTGGGCAAAGCCCCCGTCGCTTGCTGTCCGCCAGGCCATACCTATGCATCTCCACAAGGGAAGCAGCAAAGACGCTTGCTGTCAGCCAGGCCATACCTATGCATCTCCACAAGGAAAGCAGCAAAGACGCTTGCTGTCAGCCAGGCCATACCTATGCATCTCCACAAGGGAAGCAGCAAAGACGCTTGCTGTCAGCCAGGCCATACCTATGCATCTCCACAAGGGAAGCAGCAAAGACACTTGCTGTCCGCGATTGAGGTCGCAACCATCATTACTCAATCGTCTTTCTGGGCTGCCTGCCGTGAAGAACGCAGACAGGGGGTAAGAGGGGGAGCGAGAGCGAGAGCTAGGGGTGGGAATAGGTGATGGTGTTGCCTGCAGATTTGAGGGGTGATATGGGCCCGAGAATGGGTGTAGGGGATGAGGTAGGGGGTGAGAGAGGATAAGGAGGGGGAGGGGGGAGGGGGAGCGGCAGAGAGGCGCTCTGGGATGGGGTGGGGTGGTTGACAGTGGATGGGCGGGGATTGGGGATGGATGGTTGGGGGTTGTGCGGTGGTTGGATAGGAGAGGGGGTTTGTAAGTGGAGGGGGGTGGGGACGGTTGTTGAAGAGTGGGTATAGGTAAAGGGGGTGAGGGTAGATGTGGAGGCCAGGGCTGGGAGTGGGGGAGGGGGAAGAGAGAGGGGGCTGGGAGTGGAGCTGCAGGGTGGGAAAGAAACTGATGAGTGTCAGGCAAGACGTCTGACACAATTCTACCGTGGCTTGTCATATTTCCTTGTACATAAACGTGCTATTGTGACTGTGTTCCATGTACATCCACACACGCACAATGTAATGTACATTTCATAATTCTGAAGTGCCCGTTTTCTGCAGGTATCTTTCACAAACCTTTATGCATGTCCTAAATGATAATATACGTTCAAAACCACTCTATGTCCGTATTACGGTTCGGCCTTTGTTCCATTTTCTGTGTTGTTTCAAACAAACGCCAGGTCAATGTATTGAGGGGAACAAGCTGACCTTTTTCTTCTGAGACCGGTTTTGAACCGCCTGTTTTTTATTATCAGTGACGCAACAATAATTTGATTGACAGGAGTGATGTTGCATGCGCTGTGAATAACTCTGGGATCAAAGACGCTGGCATTTTGTAATTCAGTTGGCTCTAAGAATGTCGTCATGAGCAGACGTATGCCGAGCAGCTCCATGTGAGACAAGGAGTCTACACATTAAAGAAATTCTTCAATTCCTCCCCCGACCATCTTAAAGATTGTATTAAGAAGAACAGTGTAATCTATGATTGAAGGTCCAGCTTGCAGGATTATGACGCCGTCTCGCCAAATGAAAGTTTCGTCATTCGGTTTTGAATGCTGGCTGGTGTTCAAACATGTGTCCGCATGTGTATGTCTATGGCCTTTTTGATCCTCTCCTTTCGAGGTGTAGCCTTGAGAGAGAAAGAGAGAGAGAGAGAGAGAGAGAGAGAGAGAGAGAGAGAGAGAGAGAGAGAGAGAGAGAGTGTGTGTGCTTGTGAAAGCCCATTTCTGAGTGGACATCGTTTTGGGCAGAATTTTCATCGTTGGAAAGTGCTAGCAGCGTCATCGCCTATCTGCGTGAACTGTGAGTAACTCTGGGTCAACTTGGGTTTGGGTCAGTGAAATTAATCGTCTACTTTTCAGTCAGAGAGTAGACTGATAGGATTGATTGACATTTTTATTCATATTGCCTTGAATTTGATTTTATTCATGATTCATTTTCATTAAAGAAAATCTTTAATGAACATTGTGTCACGTCATGTGAGCGTGAGAGAGAGTGAGTGAATTAATTAATCCCCTTCCACTAGAAATACCCCTAGACACGAAAACAGACAGAATTTGAGAATTGTGTGTGTGAGAGTGGAGGGAGGTGAAAAAATGAGGGCTCGTCCGAAGATTTTTCTGTTCATGACGAGAAGCAAAAGTGTCCAAAAATTGAGTTGATTGATAGCCATTGTCAGCGTCTATGATTGATGTGACATGAATCCTTCTTAGAAATTCTATTGTAGCAAAAGTGTCGAAATTTGTTCATGAAAAATTGATTTGATTCAAAACCATTGGCAGCGTCTATGATTGATGTGACGTGAATTCTTTTTAGAAATTCTATTGTAGCAGTGATAGGTCATTTGTTCTACTGGCGTTTGAATGAATTAATTGCATGTGAGTGAGTTGGACTGAATGTTTTAATTCATGCGTATTGATTCATTCCCCCTTTTGAAGATTGGTGGCCACTGACTTTTTGTGTGAACGTTTTTGCTTGATTTGGTGGATTATTGACTTTGTGTAGACATGGCTGAGTTGCCTGTTGGTGAGGAAGAGATTAGCTTTTCACCGAAAGGAATTCTGAAGGCTAGCAAGAGTGATTTGGAAAATCTGGTTCAGGAGTGTGGGATTGAAGTTCCAGACAATGCTTCTAAGACTGATCTCCAGCTAGTGTTACTTGATCACTTGCAGTTTTTGTCGATCTTTCTTGCCCAGTCCTGAGCAGGTCACCTCTTGCTCATCTCCAAACATGGATGAGATAAGGCGTCTAGAGCTAGAGTTGGCTGAAAGGAGATTGACGTTCGAAATAGAAGAGAAGAAGAGAGAACGAGAAGAGTGCCGAGAAAGGCAGAGAGAGAGGGAGCAGAAAAGGAGAGAGAACGAGAAGAGCGCCGAGAAAGAGAAGAGAAAGAGAGAGAATGAGAGGAACGTAAAGAAGAGAGAGAAAGAGCAGAAAGGGAAAAAGAAAGAAAAGAGAGAGAGAAAGAACGGGAATAATGCAGAGAACAGGCTGAACGAGAAGAGAGAACGAAGATAGATACTGCTGTTTGAGCATGAGATCAGGATGAAAGAATTGGAGTTAGAATCAGGAACTGCTGGAAGAAGGGAAAGAGTGAACGAACCTATAAATCTGAGGGTCTACCAGGGAGTGCCGAAATTCTCTGAAGGCACGTTTGAGAGGCAGGCAGAAAGCTTGAAATGGCCTAAGGAGAGATGGCCAGTCATCCTAGGTGGTGTGATTACAGGAAGGGCTCAGATAGTCTACAATACTTTGCATCTAGAGGAAGCAGCAGATTATGCTACACTGAAAGCAGAGATACTCAAGCGGTAGGCTCTGACTCCAGAAGCATACAGGCAGAAGTACATGAAATGTAGAAAGCAGGACAAAGAGAGCTACAAAGAGTTCACTGCAAATTTGAAGGAGGCATATGACAGATGTATGATATCAAACGGTTCAGGGGACAAAATGGAGACAAAGCTAGCGAAGTCGGAGGTGTTGGAGAGATTCAAGAGGTCAGTACCTACCAATATCAGGATATATATTGGGGAGAAACAAGTTGATGGTGTGTTTGAGGCAGCATCTTTGGCAGACAACTATGAGCTCATTCATGAGCAGAGTCAGGGACAGAAGAAAGTGGGGAAATAGGAGCAAGCCTTCATTCAAGAAGGAGGGATCCGAGAGGATGGATCAAAGGCCAATAGAGAGAGAACAGCAAGGCTATAGAGGGAATAGTCAGACACCCGTAAAGTGTTTCAAGTATCAGAAGACAAGGCACATAGCGAAGTAATGTTGGGCCAGGGTGCCAAGGGCAGAGGTCAAGGGTAGAGTAGCCCTAGTGAGGACTATGGAGAAGGCAACGCAGGAAGCAAATCTATGGGATGGGCCAATGGAGCAGACATCAAACGTTAGGAGGGACGCCTTGAACAGTTCAGATGTAATGTTTTTAGTCAGGTCACTCTTACGAGAAAGTGATAGGAGGAAGTTACGAACCCTTCATGTCCGTCGGTGAAGTGAAAGTAGGCCAAAGAGTAGCACCCATAACAGTACTACGAGATACTGAAGCTTCTTTGACCATTATGAGATCTGGAGTAGTACCAGACAGAGATCAGTCTTTCACGGGGAAGAGAGTGTTGATATCCGGAATAGGGGGAATGGTGCAGTCAATTCCACTGCACGAAGTCGAGTTGAGCACTCGAGAATACACGGGTCTAGCCTGTGTGGGACTATGTCCAGAACTACCAGTTCCTGGTGGGGATATCTTGGTAGGAAATGATTTGGCTGGTGGAGAAGTGGCTATAGGCAGTGTCCAGAGTGAGGCTGTTGAGACATCCATGAGTGAGATGTCGAACTCAGTTGGAGTCGAACAACCCTCGACCAAAGAGATGCGTTCTGATGGCGAGATGGTTGTGGGCTGTACCAACTC
>JAWQFJ010017656.1:0-10000 GCA_034096865.1 Theodoxus fluviatilis
AACCTTTATTATACCATAGCGCATACACCACGCCCTCGGCTCTCCTCACCCACCGACTACCATGCTGCCGTCTGCCATTGCACTCTTTCAGTGCCACCCACACGCAGAGCCTCGGCGGGAGGGCGGGGAGCCGCCAGGCGTAACAGAGTCAGCTCTCTCCCTCTGACTTCGTTGTTGCTGGCGTCCTGCCACCCACCCACCCCCTGCCTCGCTGCTCTCTCCCCCTGACCTTGTCGTGCTTGCGTCCCGCCACACACCCCTCCCCCCCCCCCCCCCCCATCTTTTCCCAGAGCGCGGAGGGATGGGTCTTATCTCTGTCCTTCATAAAATTTCCCCACCCTTGTTTTCCCCCTCATCTTGGTGGGGTTCCCTGTGGCCTCCTTCGACCCTGGGACAGGGTCGTTTTCATTTTGCTGGTCACAGGATGATGCTATTACTGTGGTATTGCCTATCCTCCGGGCGGAAAAACCTTTATTATACCATAAGCGCATACACCACACCACTCGGCTCTCCTCACCCACCGCCTACCATGCTGCCGTCTGCCATTGCTCTCTTTCAGTGCCACCCACACGCAGAGCCTCGGCGGGAGGGCGGGGAGCTGCCAGGCGTAACCTGAGCCGCTCGAGGAGGTTTTCCACCGAGCTTGCCCCCCCCCATCACGCCCTACTCTCCAGTACGAGCGGCCGGGGGCCGCGTTGGCTGACGAGATGCCGCCCAACAAAAACGCGTCTGCTGGAGGTCGAGAGGCCTCCAGTCGACCACGAAAACGCCGGAGGACCGCTGCGGCTGCCTCCAACCTGCCCACACCTCCACCCGCGGCTCTGCAGCCTGCTTCCTCTCCCCTCCTGGACGCAAGTCAGGTGGCTGCGGTGGCCGACTTGGTGCTGGCGCGTATTCTGCCCGCCATCCACAGCGCTCTCCGTGGCACGCTCCTGGGCCACCTGCTCCTTCCGCTCCCCCACCCCGGCCCTCCCCAGCTCCGGCGAACGCGGTCTTCGGGCACGGGGTTATCGCAGAGGATGTCACCACCCACTCACATACTCCTGCCAACACAGCCCTCGGATCTCTCATCACCCCGTCGACTCGGGCCAACACTGACTTTGGACCTGCGGTCGTCGCGGCGGCTCTCGCCACCCCCGGCCTCCTCACAGGTGCGGGTGCGTCAGCCTTCCAGCTGACCCCCCCCCCCCCTCTCTCCCTCTCAATACCCTCTCTTCGGCATGCATTGGGAAAATGGCTTTTTCTACGACAACTGCAGTGATTATTCATCTGCAGTGATTTTCACCTCGTGCCACGCCCACGGGGGGCAGTTGGTACTCTCCTTTCCGTCTCTTCATTTGGGCGTGGCGCAGACAGCCTGCAGCTGTCTGCGCTATGGCGCTTGTTTCGCCCAAATGGAGCGGAACTCGCTCGCTTCCCTCCTTGCCATAATAAAAGGAGTCACAGCTGCAGTCTTCGGTTACCAGAACTGAGGCTCGGCTGTGGCCGTTCGCAAATCGCAGACCCAGTGTCATTGTGGTTTTTCTCTGCATGCCCTTTGATATCAACTGATGGCGGCCAACATAAAGGATTTTGCACGGAGGGCAAGGGCATTTATGGGGGACGCCAGAACAAAGGTCGCCGCGTGACCACGGCGGACTAGAGAATTTCCATAGGCAGAACAGACACTGCGCATGCCCGGCTCTCTGCCGCACTAGCAGGCCAGCCCACGCGATCATTCCAGCTTCAGAACGAGGGACGGAACGCACGCCTTTACAGTATTGCGAGTATCTCATTTTCTCATTTCTACATCCGTCCTCATGCCCCTCCAACCACCCATCTCTTCACAGCTCTTTGTCTTGCGGGGATACTTATTGATTGGCGTTTTGCTACGCGCACGCGCACATTCACACGCACATGGGCCTCTCACTTTCCGCGCTGTTGTACTGGTGGGTTTGCATGACAGGCGTTTGCGGATTCGTTTCCGAATTGTAACGTTTCACGTTGAAGGGTCGTCCATCAGGCCTCCCCAATTTGCTGTCCTTGTACATTTCGGATTTTTCATTGACAGGTGTTTTCCGAATTGTAACTTCGGACCTTCTCTTCCGTTCGCGTTTTAATTAATTGGGGTACAGCCCCACTTCTTCACGTATGATTGACGCACATTTTATGTCCTTGTACATTGGGTATTTCTCATTGACTTGCGTTTACGGCGTTTTTTCCGAATTGTACTCTCGGAACTGCCCGTCTTTTCACGTTTCTTTGTCTTTTGGGAACAGCCCAAAAAATGTTCCCGTTTGATTGGCGTACACCGTACCTCCCCGATTTTTCTTTCCTTGTGCATTTGGGATTTTTCATTGACAGGCGTTTTCCGAATTGTAACTTCGGAACTACTCCACCTTTCGCGTTTTAATTGTAATTGCGGAACATCCCCACTTCTTCACGTTTGATTGACGTACTTAGGCCTCCTCGTGCCCAAATTTTTCTGTCCTTGTACATTCGGTATTTCTCCTTGACTTGCGTTTACGGCGCTTTTTACGAATTGTGATCTCGGAACTGCCCGGTTTTTCACGTTTTCATTGTAATTGTGAACATCCCCACTTCTCTACGTTTGATTGACGTACATAGTACCTTCCCGTGCCCAAATTTTTCTGTCCTTGTACATTCGGTATTTCTCATTGACTCGCGCTTACGGCGCTTTTTCCGAATTGTAATCTCGGATCTGCCCGGTTTTTCACGTTTTCATTGTCTTTTGGGAGCAGCCCAACATTTTCCCTTTTGATTGGCGTACATCGTGCCTCCCCGATTTCTCTTTCCTTGTACAGTCGGGATTTTCATGGACACGTGTCTGTGGCGTTGTTACGAATTGTACGTTCGGTCCCGCCCCTCTTTTCACGCTTTACTGATGTCCATCGTGCTTCCCTGAGTTTGCTCTCCGGGTACCATTCATGTAGTTTGTGATGTACACTCCACCCCAGTTGTTTTGTTTCACGACCAGGTTTGATACGTTCAATTGGCAGTGTCCCATACCTACACTTGTCGACATTCAGCCTTTTCTCTTCGATTACCATCCTGTACATCGATTTACATACCCTTCCTATGTTGCTTTCCATGTACCGAATGTTTACTCGTTTTGATCGAGTCCCCAGTGACTCTGGAAATGGTAGGAGCCATGCTTTTTCCCATTAGGGTTTTTTAGCGCAGGTCCTTCCTTCCTCGTGGCGCTTGTTTCGCCCAAATGGAGCGGAACTCGCTCGCTTCCCTCCTTGCCATAATAAAAGGAGTCACAGCTGCAGTCTTCGGTTACCAGAACTGAGGCTCGGCTGTGGCCGTTCGCAAATCGCAGACCCAGTGTCATTGTGGTTTTTCTCTGCATGCCCTTTGATATCAACTGATGGCGGCCAACATAAATGCAGCAGTTGTAACCCTGTGGCTAACAGACAACAGACCAAGCACTTGAAGCTATTCTCTTCGCAGCAGGCCTATCAGCAGTTTATTGAAGGGGGAGGGAGAGAGAGGAGGGGGTAGAGAGAAAGATTTACATGTATTGACAGCCAAAGTCAATCTAGTCGATGCATGGTATGCTGTGGCACAGAACAGACCAAGCATATGAAATGATACTACTCGCATCAAGATTATTGAAACGTCTTGCTAAAGAATAAGTAGTGCATGTAGCAGGAGTCAACGTCAATGCAGCAGACGGAACATTGTGGGAAAACCAGAAAAGCGACCAAGCAGCACAAGTCAACCTAGGTGGCGCTCTTAGGAACCTTTGCATTGGAGATTTCTGTTGTTGCTCTTTGTTCTTGCCTAGGAAAGCAAATATCTCTCTTTCTTGCATTGCATTTACCCTCTTAATTGATGCAACCTGCTGAAATTGTTCTGACTGTTTCACACTTGCTGAAGGTGGTGGTGGTGAGGGATTTGGGGGCTGTCTGGTCAAATCAGTCACACAGAGTAATGCCGCCTCGCTGACGCAGGTAGAGGAAGGGCTCGACGATACAGAGTTCAGTGAGAAATATAAAGACAGACATATATATGGACAGAGACGGAGAGAGCCCGAGACAGAGAAACAAATGTAGTGCGACAAAGAGGGGGAAGGGGAGGAAAGTAAAAGTAATGTTGACATGATAAATGATTATTGTGTGTGGAGTTCCTTTTCTATGATGTCATAGGAAAATGCATTCGGTTGCCTCATATGGACAATGCACGGACATCTCAAACACGAATGGGTCCGTCATTATTTATATGACGAGTACTAATGAAACCGCGTTGGCTGGAACTAATGGAGCAAGCAGATCCGCAGAACAACGGGACTTCAGGACGCAAGACACATGGAAGGAATCCTTCGACAAACAACATAATTTGTCACCTGTGCCATACCAAATGCACTTCTTTACTGCGAGCTATGCGCAAGTACAGAGCTGCTTATGCAAAAGTCAGCATGTTTGTTCTGAGACATTTCCCATTGTTTAGAAACCAACTCGATTGAGCAGCACGTATTTTGACTCTCATAGCCATGCACTGTGGGAACGCATTGCTGCCTTTAATTTAATTAACAAATAGCTTGCGCGACTGGCCGTGGAGCACAAAGCCGCCTGCTTCCGCTGGAAAACCACCGTCCCCATCATATTATCCCTCCTCTCTGTAACCCCATTCCACTTCTCCTTTCCTAACCTTCTTCTTATCCCCAATACTACCAGCAAGCTTTCTGTCTGTTCTCTCGGAAGAAATGCTCCACTTCTTTCATCCATCGATCTAGAAATCATGAAACCTGAGCGTGAGATCGAAGTGAAACAGGGCTGTTGGCAAGCTGGCCTTCCCACTGTCCTAGGTTTTATTTCCTGCGAGAGTTCGAAAGGGCAAGGTCGAGTTTGGAAGCCACAACACGAGTGTGAAAGGACTGGAGAATTCAATCGTCGCGTGTGATGGCTTTTGAACAGATATCCTAAGTCACGCCAAGGAACTATGTCCAGGGAATTCGTTATAGCTGCAACATATGTTTGCTAAGGCCTTTGATGTGAGCCGCTGCCAAGAAGATAGATGGAATTTGCTTCATCCTTATTTTTTCACATTAGTTTTTGTTGTTTCGTGGACTTGCGTTTTTAATTAACAAATCATAAACTTGCCTCGTTGAGATAGATTCCAGACTCTGTCCCTGAGCCATTTCACCTACCAAGGAGGTACCTTTTTTAAAGATGGGTTCCTCACCATACGTCTTCCACAATCTATCTGAGAAGAGAGGCATGTCTAATTTGTAGGAAAATACTGAAAAATGAAATTTCTCATATGACATTTCCACTACAATATGCTGACACACATTTTACCTCTGATGCTTTGAATTCCACTCACCACGCGCTCAACAGGCCTGCAAAACAGACTACGTACACAAGATATATTCAAGTATTTATTTTCATCCCCAATCAGAAATGCACAACCCCGCTGAATAAAATGACAGGTACAATGGAGAAGTGAAAAAACCCTCACAATTATGCGCGTCTGCTGAACACAGTCATCCGTCAGTCCTCAAGATAATGTTCCTTTCGAAAAGCCGGACAATATAATCATCGTTACGCCGCTGCCTCGGTCTCTGTCAAGATTTTAGGAATGACAACGAAAGCATCCTGCTCTGAAGTAGTCTGCAGGTGAAACATTCTGGGCGTGTAATTTGCTGGAATGCCTACGGGAGGCCCCTCATTTGATTCCCGGTGCTGTGTCTTTGCATGAAGTCCTCCAGGAAGTTTCCTGAAAGTACAGCGACGTCTCAGCTGTAATGCCGTGTAGTCTTTGTGCGGACGTCAAGACAGCCATCATGTTAGTCAATAAATGAAATGAAAAGCTATCCGTAATATTTTACAGCAGGAGGAAACCGATGCTTTCGCTCTTGCCTGTCCTTCCCAAACTCCTTCCACGAACCCAGCTGAGTTCATCGCGAACTTGGAAAATCATATGCAAGTGAGCAAAGAAAGTAATACTCACTACCCAGCTGAGTTCATCGCGCACTTGGAAAATCATATGCAAGTGAGCAAAGAAAGTAATACTCACTACCCAGCTGAGTTCATCGCGAACTTGGAAAAATCATATGCAAGTGAGCAAAGAAAGTAATACTCACTACCTAGTTGACTCCACGAACTCAGCTGAGTTCATCGCGAACTTGGAAAATCATATGCAAGTGAGCAAAGAAAGTAATACTCACTACCCAGTTGACTTCCTTTAAATTTCACACGATGCGTGAGAATTCTTTTATCTGGCGTATCGTAACCATTTAGTACAGTTATCTCACGAGCATTCATAGCATCAGTTGCTTCATTTACATTATCCCGTGGGTAAATGTAAAGGAAAAGTAATGTTGAATATTGCTAAATTATGTCGAAGGAAAAGACGTTTAGATAAAGTTTTATCATGCAAACTTACACTTCCTTCGTTGTGATTCTATGAAAATTTATACGTGAACAGATGCAGTACAAATGGGGGGATGATCAGTCAGGCAAGTGGATTTCAAATTACGGAGGGATCAGAGACATCCACCAAAAAGAATCACAATCTACAATAACAATATACGCGAGACCCCAAAAACCAAAAAGAAACAACTGAATGTGCAACAGGGAAGAATAAAACAGACGAAGGTACGCATACACGTAAGGACAAGGACAGCACTTACGCACGTGAACAAGACATTCTACAACTACTTGCAAACAGCTCGGTGGACAAAAGTGCCAGGAGCACAGTTCAGGAACACGGCTGTAAAGAACCATGCTGATTAAAGTTGGGGTGGAGGCTGACCATTAGATAGCACGTACGGATGGACAATGCAGTCACGATACGTTCCTAGTACAGAGCCGAAGCCTTGCAGGATAGACAGGTTAGGCCTTGGACTTGCTTCAATTCATATTAGGCCACCCACCCAAAAGGAAAAACCAAATATGTTTACGGCAACATAATTCCAAAATATAGGGTCGATAGGTAGGCCTGTCTTTAACAAAAAGTAAGGTCAGGTTGAGACTGCGCACAATTGTGTGTGTGTGTGTGTTTTATGAAATGTCATGTATACAGTAGATTCATCTGAGCATAAATCGACACTTTTCTTTTGCTGAAAACATTTTAAAAAACTTAAATAGTGCGAATAGGACAGCACGCAGTTTGTATACTTTTTTCTTCTCATGATCGAAAATAATTTCGGGTCGGAAAGAAAAAATGGGTCGGTCGGATTACCGTAACCACGACTTTTTTTTTTTGGGGGGGGGGGGGTAGGGGGGAGGGAGGCTTAGCATTTTATATCTCATTATTCATTCATTTTGTCTTTCCTTTCCTTTACCAAGACATTACCAGTTCAGGGCACTTGCCGAGAAGCCCGAACACTCAGATGAAGACGTGACTGCAGCACAGGCGATCTACAGATATTCACACAACTACATGTGCACATACAACACACAAGAAGCGTTTGCGTGCACGCACAAGTGTTGCTAAACGTGATTGTAAAACGGGGATGTAAAGAATAGTAGCATGAAGTGAAGGCATAGATGTTGAGGATATGAGAGCAGGACCGACTTAAATACATGCTAAAAGTGCAGGTTGACCAGACACAGCTGCGTTCTTCTGAAGCCCTCGCTCCACATGGTTCTGGGTCAGGGTGGGACATTTGCAGCATGATGGAACATGGCGACTGACAGGGATGAGGTACTTATGGGCAGTAGCTGTACAGACATTGAGATTTCACTTGGTCATAACCTCGTGCTCACCACCCACACTCTCTGTTGAGAATGCATAGTCAAAACAGTATCGTAATCTTCAGTCAGGTCGGTCGAGATGGGAAATCTGGGACTTATTGTTCTCGTGAATTCAGTCGTCGTTTTTGACCTTTTTACTCAGATAAATTGCAAAACTAGTCACACTTGATAACAAACCTTGAAATATAGGGGGGAAAGTTCACATGCGTTCTAGCATGGGAGACTGATCGATATCACGGGCAGCACACCGAAAGAGGAGATGGGAAGTTTGGGAAGAAAGAAGGTGTGGGAAGTTTGGGAAGAAAGGAGGTGTGGGAAGTTTGGGAAGAAAGGAGGTGTGGGAAGTTTGGGAAGAAAGGAGGTGTGGGAAGTTTGGGAAGAAAGGAGGTGTGGGAAGTTTGGGAAGAAAGGAGGTGTGGGAAGTTTGGGAAGAAAGGAGGTGTGGGAAGTTTGGGAAGAAAGGAGGTGTGGGAGGGAGAGATTGGGCGGGGCGTGACGAGTTAGAGAGGACGGTGTCGAAAGGAAGACGAAAGATATTCAACAGGAATGGTTTTCATTGGATTGACACATCCATACCTCATTGAACTAAGTGAATACGTTTCAAATCTCACCCCACGTGATAAACTTGATATCTATCGTAATAATTGGAACAGCAAAAAAAAATATATAAAAATCCAATACAGGGCGGACCTGAAGAAGAGCCTTGAAGACCTCTAAAGGTGACGAAGATATTGATCTTACGAAGACGTGAGCAGTAATAAAAGCATTGGGGGATGCAGGCCACAGGACAAGCTATCCAGGTTACAAGATATTTTGAAGGATGCTGGCTTGAGAACATCAAAGTTAGACAGACGAATACTGAAAGGGACATGTTCTGCAAGGTACCCTGCTTACGTTTGGCTCTGGGTCCTCCAGGGCACTTGAGGAAGAAGCGGGTGGGCTGAATGACTGCCTGGAACAGGTTCTCCACGAAGCCTGCAGCCACTCCTCCACAAAGGGCGTCCACGTTGGTCACCATGCAACTCTTGAACTCGTCCAGGGTCCTGAGAAATGAAGAGAAATAGTTGTAAAAGTTCACCCTCTGTTTTTTATCAACAAGACCGTCATCATTGATATTGTGCTGAAGGTACATCTACCAGTGCCTTTGTGACTTGGGGAGCGTTTGTTTACCCAAAACTCTCGAAAGAATCGCGAGAGCTAGGCGTTTCCTACGTTCCTCGCTCATAAGGACGCACTCGCCGTGAAGGTGGGAGGTCGAGGGAGGTCCGGAGCTCCCTCGATGCTTCCCGCTGCAGTGACCCGGATGAGCCAAAATGGCGGAGACAGTGCGAGTTGGGCTGGTGTTCGGAGATAACAGTGCCTGTAATGTGCTTCTCAGGGTTCGAGAATGGAAAAGTGTATGTACGCGGAAGTATTTGCTGTTCGAGTGTTCATTTGTATATTAAGAGTAGTAGGTATTTCTGGACATACACTGCCGAAAAATGTGTTATCGCTTGCAAACACGCAACACCGTATGCGTACGCTCTATGAATTATGTCCCTTGAATTGATCGAAATGAATCGAGACCTAACATTTTGGACGAAATTGTCTACAGTTGAACCCGGGTTGCTTTTTTTCGCTGAAAAAGTTCTCGTGCCATTCGATATGACACCATAGTGTGTTCTATCAAGTGAATAACTGATGTGATATCTGAATCGTCAGTTATTTCGTCTATCGGTAACTTCTTCACCGACTTTGGCGCCAGGACGCAGCCATGTTCTTCCGCCTTGCTAGATGACTGGCCGTTTTTCTAGCTGTAGGAGCGTCTCACAAACGCGCCCTTGGTCCTTTTCTGCTTTTAGTGCTAACTGTGATGGAACTCTGCTGCTATTTTTGTTTCTCCAGCTGGTGCTATTGTCACCACTGCTGAAAGTGTTGGTACCGGTGTTGTGGGTGATGGTTGGCGCTGTTGTTGTGCTGCTAAGTCTTGCTAGCACAGCTGCTGGTAGCGTTAATGCTAGTGCTACGAATGTGGCTGATGTTGCTGGTGCTCATGCTGCAAATGACAATGATAATGGTGATGATGACGACGACAAAGAAGAAGAAAAAGGAGAAAACGACGACGACGATGATGATGATGCCGATGATGATGATGACGACGACGAAGACGTCAATGATTATGATGATGATGATGCATGTGTTAGTTATTGCGTTTGATGTGCTTGGTGAAGGAAAGACAGAAAGACATGGGAAGAGTATTTCTGTACGTAGGACAATTCGAGTTTAAGTGCGAAAAAAGTCCTCGTAGGATATTA
>JAWQFJ010017656.1:12500-22500 GCA_034096865.1 Theodoxus fluviatilis
GGAGGAGGAGGAGGAGGAGGAGGAGCAGGAGGAGGAGGAGGAGGAGGAGGAGGAGGAGGAGGAGGAGGAGGAGGAGCAGGAGGTCGTCGAGGACGAGGGGGACGTGGAGGAGAAGGAGGAGGAGGAGGATTGGGGGACGTAGAGGAGGAGAAGGAGGAGGAGGACCAAGAGAAGAAGGAACAGAAGGAGGAAGAGCAAGAGGAGGAGGACCAAAAGAAGGAGGAGGACAAAAAGAAGAAGGAGGACAAAAAAAGGAGAAGCAAGAGAAGGAGCCAGAGGAGGAGGAGGAGGAGCATGAGGAGAAGGAGTACGAGGAGGAGGAGGAGGAGGAGGAGCACAAGGAGGAGGAAGATAAGGAGGAGGAGGAGCAGAAGCAGAAAGAACTGGAAGAGCGTTAGGAAGATGAGCAGAAGGAGTAATAGGAAAGGAAGACAATTTTTAAAAGCAGAAACAAGTGGAAGAGAAGGAAGGCGATAAGGAGGAGGAGCAGGATTTGGAAGAAAAGATTCAGGGACAGGAGAGACCGGTGTAACAGATGCACTGGGAGATGGAGTGTGAGGTTGTGATAGTGATGGTGGCGTCAATGGTTGAAGAGGAGACCACTGCATTGCTGGTAGTCGTGCTATTCATGTGCTTTAGCAGCCGGACTAATGAAGATAACTGCTTTGGGGTGCTGGGTATGAAAGAAGCAGTTTCAGTGATGGTACCAGGTATAACTACTTGTGGTCAAGTTATAATACTACTCGAGTGACAGTCAAACGCTTAATGTCCCATAACGCAATAATTATTCTGCCCTTGCTGCCATTGCCGTAACGCCCACTGCAGCCTAGTGGCAGCGCGGATTCGCCCTCCAGCTTGCCTTGCCGAATTATGTGTTCAAATTTAGCGCTCAGTTTAGGGAGAGCAGACAGCTCTGCCGCAACGTCGTCACCTGACCGCGAATTTATTTTATAACAGTGAGTCTGAGGAGGGAAACGTGAGAGGGGATGACAGCAAGAGGCTGATTTGGGCAGCAGGGAACACAACACTCTGACCAGACACTTACCCGCACACGAGATCCATGGAGGCCTTGCCCATTCTGACGCGGGCGATGCGATCCTGCAGCTTGGTCTGCATGTCCAGACTGCAGCTGTGGGACAGCTCTTGGTACTCGGCCATCTGCCAGCAGCCACTCTCCGACAGCAAGGCTGTGTAAAGGCAGCAATCTACGTTTGCACATCGCCCCACTTCTTATGTGTAAGTTTTATTGAAATCTACAATAATCAACAGTCAGTAATTCCTTAAGTCAATATTCAAACTGGCGCATGAGAAAAAAGAGTCAACAGCGACATAACTTTTGTAAGCTCTACTGAGGAACAAAACGAACACGAGTGCTGTTAAGCCAATGGTGCTGTAGTCGCATACTCGCAGGCGTGACTCTCTGTAATACCGAAACACGTGTCAAACTGTTCCCTATGGCATTTCACGTCGCACTGCACCCACACACAGAGACCAAAGTAGGGTTCACTGAGTTCAAATCTGCCGAGTTTATCTACTTCCCAGGCACCACGACTTAACGCTGAATAATGTCACGCAATAAACAAAGTACTCTAAAAGTAATGCCGTCTGCCCTGTAACTGTTAGTTTATGATAATGATAATGATCATCTTTATTTTTGTCCTTTTTGGATGAAATTCTCTTGGAGGAATTCCACCCCCGGTCGCCGCTGTGCAGCGCCCAGTGACCGGTTTTCCTCCTGGGTAGGAGAGGCTATGTAGGTGAAGCACCTTGCCCAGAATGCAACTCTAGGATCATTTGCAACGCTTCGAACACTGAACAAATTAGCTGCAAACGACTGTAGTTCAAAAGCTCTATCTGCTCGGCTACAGAGCCTCGCATTACTCACACGTTTCTGACATATTTGATTAGTGGCTGAAAGGAATCTTATTTGTGGAATGTTTGTTACAAGCGTCAGTGCATACTGCCGGACATGAGGTTGCATTAAAACCATGTATAGAAACACTTGATCTGCACTGAGTTGATATAACAAACAATGGTTGTTTACAGAAGTACATTTAATGTCATTTACAACAGCCAGAAAATGTTGAAGTGGATCCTGAAATATGACACCCTTGGACCATTTATACAATATAAAATGCTTTTTATATAAAGTATTTAATCGGCTAATCTCTTCCCCCAACACCATTACCACCACCACTACTATCACCACTGCCACCGCCGCCACCGCCACCACCACCACCATCGCCACTACCACCACCAACAGCACCACCACCACTACCACTACCATCATCACCACTACTATCACCACCACTGCTATCACCGCCAAAACTATCACCACCACGATTACAAACACCACCATCACCATCACTACCACCACTACCACTACCACCACCATCACTACCAATAGCACTATCACTACCATCACCACCACCCCATCCCCAATTCCAATCCCGTCGTAAAAACTGGCAACAATCAGCAAAATCTGATGCCCGTACATTCGTGTTCTTGGAGGGGTATGATCTGACGTGGCTTGTTTTTTAATAGAAAACTGAAACAATAACCAAGAAGTCCCATCCAGTCAACAGTCAGGTAAATTTTCATACTCTGTAGAAAAGGAATCAAAACCGGTGATGTTGTCCTTACTATTACCAAGATCGTTCAGAGAAAGTTACAATCAGGAGACGTTTGCCATGCAAGAAAGGTTGAGAACAAAGCTTCCCCGTACAGTGACATACAAAGTGGGGTCATGCAAGGAAAACAAAACATCTGTTACCATAGTGTTTCAATCAAGCGTCTATCAACGATGAAGTTTATCCTTCAGAGACTGCTATAGTTCTGACTGAGAGGTTTCTTTAATGTGATGTGAAAAGATGTTGGCGTCGATTGTGATAAAAAGGAAAAGCAAATTTGTTTTCGAAAATGAACTTTGATCAGGTTTTAAAGATGAGATTGGTAAATTTTTTCCCTGCTGCCCAAATGACACTCTTTCCTCACATTATACCCCACCCAAATCACTTTCTTTGTGTTTTCCTCTTTCTCACGCCCATCTTGTTCTGAGATTCATCACCAGTAATACAAGTAGTAGTAATAGAAGTAGAAGTAGTAGTAGTAGTAGTAGTAGAAGTAGTAGTTGTAGTAGCAGTAGTGGTAGTAGTAGTAGTAGTTGTAGTAGTAGCAGTAGTGGTAGTAGTAGTGGTAGTAGTAGTAGTAGTAGTAGTAGTAGTAGTAGTAGTAGTAGTAGTAGTAGTAGTACATAGTAGTAGTAGCAGGAGGCCTCCATCAGTTCAGTCTGACTGTAGATCATGGTCCTGGAGTTTGTGCGAGGTTACAGACCCTGCTGTGACTGAGCAGTCCAATCCTGGAGTGGCAGTCCTTGTCATAGCGATTGCACTTGAAGGTGCTGGTTTCTTCCCAGTGCAACATGTCCATCCGTAGAGTGTGTCTCTACTCCTCCAGCCTCCAGAGTCTCACCTCTCCCTCCCTCAGTTTGTTCCGGAGCTCCCCTCTCCCTCCCTCAGTCTGTTCCGGAGCTCACCTCTTCCTCCCTTAGTCTGTTCCAGAGCTTCCCTCTACCTCCCTCAGTCTATTCAGGAGCTCACCTCTCCCTCCCTCAGTCTGTTCCAGAGCTCATCTCTATCTTCCTCAGTCTGTTCCAGAGCTCCCCTCTACCTCCCTCAGTCTATTCAGGAGCTCACCTCTCCCTACCTCAGTCTGTTCCGGAGCTCACCTCTCCCTACCTCAGTCTGTTCCGGAGCTCACCTCTCCCTACCTCAGTCTGTTCCGGAGCTCACCTCTCCCTACCTCAGTCTGTTCCGGAGCTCACCTCTCCCTCCCTCAGTCTGTTCCGGAGCTCACCTCTCCCTACCTCAGTCTGTTCCAGAGCTTATCTCTTCCTCCCTCAGTCTGTTCCAGAGCTCCCCTCTACCTTCCTCAGTCTGTTCCAGAGCTCTCCTCTCCCTCCCTCAGTCTGTTCCGAAGCTCACCTCTCCCTACCTCAGTCTGTCTCGGAGCTCACCTCTCCCTCCTTTAGTCTGCCTCGGAGCTCACCTCTCCCTCCCTCAGTCTGTTCCGGAGCTCACCTCTCCCTACCTCAGTCTGTTCCGGAGCTCACCTCTCCCTACCTCAGTCTGTCTCGGAGCTCACCTCTCCCTCCTTCAGTCTGCCTCGGAGCTTACCTCTCCCTCCCTCAGTCTGTTCCGGAGCTCACCTCTCCCTCCCTCAGTCAGTTCCGGAGCTCACCTCTCCCTCCATCAGTCTGTTCCGGAGCTCACCTCTCCCTCCCTCAGTCTGTTCCGGAGCTCACCTCTCCCTCCCTCAGTCTGTTCCGGAGCTCACCTCTCCCTCCCTCAGTCTGTTCCGGAGCTCACCTTTCCTTCCCTCAGTCTGTCCTGAAGCTCACCTCTCCAGCTTGTGCGGTCCATGGCAGCGTCCTCCAAACCCGAGGTGTGATACCAGGCGCCTTTAGGTCGCGTTTGAGCACATCACCAGAACTAGTCAAACCAGTGACAGCTCTCATTCAACAAATCACCGAGAGCTTGACCTCGCCGAGTGAGTTTTATCGAGAACTGTGTTATATGAGCAGTCATCTTGGTTTCGGTTGTGGAATTTAAGGGGGTAAAAATAAGATGTATATAATGCATGCTGTGGAGAGCGACTTCCACACGTGACAAGAAAACATGTGCAAGCATGCTTCACAGGATATTCTCTCCAATGAGACATTTAGTGTGTTTTGCGGAGGAGTGGATATTAACTGACGGTTTATTCCTGAGGTGAAACGGCGGTCACTTGCACACAGTTATTTAGATGATGATGGCAAGAATCACCCATGACGAGGTACTTTCTTTTTGTTCTCACGGGCAATAAATGATTATCAGTTGACTTCCGTTTTGGATGACACCATGATTGTACAGTGGCAGAGGCATGGTAGATAATTGCCGCATTATTACGTCCTGCTCTACTTCTCTGAGGTAATTGCTACTAGAAAGATTGCACCAATCAACAGCAAGTGGCTTACTCTAGTTCGTCTGGGATAGAACAGGACAACATAAATATACGGCTAGTGTACATTTTGAAGGGTGTGCTCTTGAGAACACAAACAGTGCACCACTCTGAGGGTACCACAGACGTGTACTGTTCCTCATATCTGCCGTGCCATTGAGTCCTAAATTCTTGCATCATTTTGCATCATGCTGATCCACGCTCCCCTCCTATCCCACTGCTGTTGCTGCTACTCCCTTATCTGCGGCAGCTGTTGTTGTTGTTGTTGTTGTGGCTGCTGCTGCTGCTGCTGCTGCTCCTCCTCCTTTTCCTCTGTGTACAAGAGGACGAGCAAGGGGAGCAAGGCCCGAGGAGCACGTGGCCGCCATTTCACACAAGGAATAAACCGTCAGTTAATATCCACTCCCCCCCAACCCCAATATGTGAACTCGAGTCAGTAGTGACTCTGGAATGAATGCATTATAGACTTGACCCTTCGCCTTACAGCACTGCGCCAAAACTAGTTCGTTCTGATACTATTTTTTCTCCACTTTTAACAGAATCATTCAGATGTCAAAACTGGTTTCCATTTCAACACAAACATTTTATTTTATCGAAAAAACGCTTGTTTATTGCCCCAACAAGAGTAAGTTAAGAGTTTTGTGCGAAATAGTCTTAGAACTACTTTAACGGCGTATGTCAGGGAGCAGAGCGGTTATCTCACAAGCCTCTCGTGTGACCTCCATTTGCATAGTTCGGACGAAAACCTTCCATCACGTGATGTCAACTGGGCTAGAGACACTTACGCCTGTAGGCTAAGTCTCTAGTGAACTAGAATGCACCCACCCCATCTCAACCCGTTACCCCTTCCCACTTCTGCGACGCATATTTTCGGACGCGTTCTATTTTTTCTCTCTAAATATTATATATTTTCCATTGAGAAACAATTTACATTCATGGTGCAATCTTTCTGTATGTCATTTCCATACACATTTACTGCCACCAGTTGTTACCATACATCCCAACCGTCTGTTTATCGCTGTCGCTTACATCCGATAAATGGTAGAAACTGTCATTAAGACTTTTCTATATGGTACCGTGAATAACACATTATGCATTTTCTTATAAATACAAAGTCAAATCCTTTTTTTAATAGACACTTCGTCCATAGTCCAAGGAAAGAAGAGGAGGCTTACCTTTCTTTCCCGGCCCGCAGACATATGCCATCATTCCGGTCATGATGTCATAGGTGAACTTGTCAGGCGCAGACTTGCACGATGCCAGGCAAGCTGTAACGGTGTCTTTCTTACTGAAAATTAATAATTTAAAACAGTGTATGCACGAGGGAGAGAGAGAGAGAGAGAGACAGACAGACAGACAGACAGACAGACAGACAGACAGACAGACAGACAGACAGACAGACAGACAGACAGACAGACAGACAGACAGACGAACACACAGACAGACAGACAGACAGACAGACAGACAGACAGACAGACAGACGAACACACAGACAGACAGACAGACAGAGAGACAGACAGACAGACAGACAGACAGGCAGAGAGAGAGAGAGAGAGAGAGAGAGAGAGAGAGAAAGAGACAGAGACAGAGAGAGACAGAAGAACAGAAGTGGGTGACAGACAGACAAACAGACAGACAGACATATAGACAGGCAGGCAGGCAGACAGGCAGACAGACAGACAGACAGACAGACAGACAGACAGACAGACCGGCAGGCAGGCAGGCTGGCAGCAGGCAGGTAGGCAGACAAACAGATGGACGGACGGACGAATGGATGGACGGATGGGCGGACAGAAAGACAGACAAAGAAAGAGAGACAGACGCAGAGAGAGACAGAGAAACAGAAAGACAGAGAAGCATTTGACGACAGGAATTATAGAAAGTGTTTATGGTGGTGTCAAATAAGTCATTCTAACAACACATCCACGAGGCGTGCCGTTTGCGAGAAAACTCGTTCACTTACAGGGAAATATGACCCAGAGGAAAATAAATCAGGATAAAATTCGCGCTAAAAATGCATGATCTACGATATGTCCCAGTTCTGCCTTCTCTGTGATATGGCGTTCTTGACGTCTACTTAGCTCGCCTACCTTACTGGCCTTCTACTTTGACCATTACCCAATTAGGCCTCCTACCCAGTCTGGGCTCTATCCCCTCTGGCCTCCTACCCAGTCTGAAGCCCAATGTAATCATGTCCAGCTTTCAATCTGGCCTCCTTCCTCGTCTGGCCTCCCATTCATTCTGGTCTCTATACAAAGCTTGGTCAGCCTAACACCCCCCAACCCTACTTTGCCTGGCCCCTGCCTAAATTGACCTGTTGCCTTGCGAGATGTCCTACCCAGCAACGGTTTTCTAGCCTGGCTCTATTCTGACCTGGCCCTTATCTAGTCTGATCATCCACTTGGTCTGACTTCCTAACCGGGCTGGCCTCCTACCTGTTCTGGCCTTTGACTCGGCCCTCTGTCGAGCCTTGATGTGCACCTTGCCTGGCCAGGCTTTCTCTGACCTCCTGCCTGGCCTGGAATATAACTAGCCACGATTTAATCTGATGCGTATCTTGTTGGCTTTCTACATGGTCTGACGATCTACCTGGCCCTGCTTTGGCTGGCTTGTGTTGGTGTACGGCTGATCATTTGGCCTCTAATTTGGCCAGTGTCATCTTAGTCTGGCTGCAACCTGGTCTGGCCTGTCCTTTGATCTGGTTTCACACTGGTTTCTCACTAAACATGTTGTCTATATCACCTGCCTTCAATTTCGTTAGTGTTTTCCTATCGAGTCTGCCAGACTTAACTGACCTAAAATTTTACCAGTCATTCTACCCGACCTGCAAGTCTACCTGCCCTGACCTCCTACTTCACATAGCGTGGTAGTGAAGATAGTATCCCACCTGGTCTAACGTCCTCCTTTTGCCTCCTACCTGGCCAGGTTTTCTATTGGCCTCCTACATGGCGTGTCTCCTGCATGGCCTCTCACCTGGTCCTCGTACTTGGGTCGACTCACAGGCTTACCTGCAGAAGGACTCTAGCTGCGAGGCCTGGCCAATACTGGACTGGATGGACAACGAACTGGCCTCTCCGATGACGTCGAATTCGGTCCCAAAGCCCGCAGTCAAGCATTCACGAGCACACTGGCTCTGACTTCTGACCCCCACGACCCCTGTAAGTAAAAGGTCACAAATATTTTTTTGTGGAAAGCTTTGGCATGAGTGTGCCGTTCCATCCTTTGCGATGACTATGGTGCATCAGAAACCATTTTATCTTGTGCAGCACGAGGCATCACTGAATGAGGTGCTTACTCACTGGCCATGCGCTTTTCACGCACGACGTGGGGCGCGCTGCCTACGCTAGTATCTTGCGAGGATTGGCGAGGAACGTAAGGAAAGCGCGAGGCGAGTGCGTCGCGCACAGTACAGCTCCTCGCTCACAAGGAGACGCGCGTTTCGCCGACGAGGCTTCGGAGGTACTTTGTCAAGCCTAGCGGGAAAATTCAAAATGGTGGAGACTGTGCGCGTAGGGTTGATATTCACAGGCAGCAGTGCCTGTAATGTGCGTGTCACTGTCCTAGAATGGAAACGTGTACGTATAGGAAAGCATTTGCTGTTCGAAAGTTCATTTGTACATTTTGAGAAGTATGTGAATAGGTTATTCCTACACAAACATTGTCGAAAAAGAGTTATCGAAGTACACCTGAAGGAGAGGCAATACACCATATAGTTGTGCTCTCCAAGTTACTTATGTCATTTGAATTGATCCGGAGTGTATTGAGGCACAACACTTTCGACTAAATTGTCTACATTTACAACCGAGTTCTTTTCTTTAACAAAGTTCCCATGCCATTCGAGATGTCACCATGATATGTACAATGAAATTAAAAACTGCTGTGGTGTCTGTATCGTCGGCTGCTCCGTCTAACAGCAACTTCTTCACCAACTCTCGTCTGAATGCAGCCATGTTCCTTCGCGCTTCCCCCTTGCCAACTAATGACTGGGCGTTGGCTAGATGCCTTGCCCTTGCCTCGCGTCGCTCGAGAGAATTATGTGCGTGCTAGGAGGCTGAGCGCGCCCAACAGTCACTTAGGCTAGTGGGCCAAGTGGTCAAATAGGCACATGGATGGATGGACTGATGAAGTTTTACGAACTATCAGCTTTTGCAGGCCATATAAAGCCATCGACAGCCAAAAATTAGAGTCGGTTAGAAAAAAAGCAAGTTCAAGTCACGATTTTCCTCGTTACACGCCCTTTACGAGTTACGTAGGAAGCCGCGGTGGGTCAGTTCTTACTCCCAACCCACAGTGGGTCAGTATAATGGGGAAATAGGTTTTCGGAAGTATCTCACCTGAGAGAGACTTGATTTTTGCTGGTGAGGTTGGTAGTCCAAAAGCAGTATAAAGTTGAAGTGAAGGGAGAGTGGAAGTTGAGTTCTACCCCAAGGTGATGAGAGGTGTTCGCTCTGCGGTATGAGTTATGGTGAGTAGAAATGATCGTGAGTTAGTTGTGAGAAGATGGTTATATAAGAGAGCGCAAGAAGACAGCGAGGAGAGATTGGCCCCGCACACACAGCATAGACGGGCAGAGAGAGAGAGCGAGCAGTGTTGTGAAGGTTGGTGCGAGATTTTTTCACGGGTCGATAGCCTTTTAACTTGTCGAGGGCTGACCTATGTTTTTTATGTAAGAAGGCTGACCGAAATTTTTCTTGCGCTTTTTCAGTTTGAGTATGTGAAGAGAGTAGATGTAATTTTATAAGATTGGGTTATTTAGTATGTTGTGTTTTGCGCCATATACAAATGCAACTTTCTTTTTCCTTTTCTACCACTGTTACGAGTATTTTTATGTTGAACATAAAGACTTGTAAGTAACCCGGGACCTGTTTTATTTCGTTTTTGTGGATCCCCGTAACAGTCAGTTCTTACTCCCAACCCACAAAGGGTTTCAAAGAGGCGCATGTTGTACGTATGCTTCTTTGAGCGCGTTGCTCAGCTCGCATTGCGTCTCTCTGCCCGGGAA
>JAWQFJ010017656.1:27500-47500 GCA_034096865.1 Theodoxus fluviatilis
TGCAAACACACACGCGCGCACGCGCGTACGCACATAAACACAGACATACACACACGCACAAACGCACACACACGCACACACACACACACACACATACACACATAAAAACACACACACATGCATATACACCCACATAGAAACACACATAGACACACACACATTGAGATGAACATACACGCATACACACACACGCGCGCGCGCGCGCACACGCACACACACGCACACACAAATACATACGCACACGCATGCACACACACACACGCACGCACAAACACACACACACATAAACACACGCACACGCACACACACGCACAAACACACACACACACATAAACACACGCACACGCACACACACGCACAAACACACACACACACACATAAACACACGCATGCACACAGGCACACACACGCACAAACACGTTTTCCAGTAGCTGCTGATGTGCCCCCCAAGCAAAAAGTGACACGGAGAGCGACTGGAAGAGATGGACAGTACTCTCACTTTGCAGCATGTATCGGCGACGACCTCAGTGCCTCATCGGGTAAATGTTGCTGTGATAAACTGATCATGTTTGCGTTTATGTGACCTTGGCTTCGACAAATCGTACATCACGGTTGTTTGCTTGATGCTGCTTTCCTTTTCAAAGATCAAATTGGAAGAAAACACTAAACATTTCACTGACAAGAAGAAAACAGATAGTCCACGCAGAGATGATTTGAACAAGATCTGTCAACAAAAGAGATTTGTATGTTGTAATGATCATGTGCGACCACTACTCTCTTTTTTTCTTTTCCGCACAGACGCATACATTATGGACACTGGAAATCGATAAGTTGGAACAGCGATGCGTATCTGTCGGGCTGAGTGAAAGCACACCCTACCATTACATACAAATCAGATGGAAGCATTAGATTACAACGATCAGGTTACCACAACCTCTGTGAAAAACAGACGCAAGCAAGACTTCGTGAATACCAATGTATTTTACCCCCTGATCGATACCGCCTCGGCAACTCGCTTTCTGACTAGAAAAAACAAGTTCACTCACTAACATGCACGTGAAAAAGCAGAAAACGAGAAGAAATACTGAGTGAGGGCAGGCAGTTGCTTTTCTGCTTAAATGATAAATGAGTGTTCCCTGGGACTGCATACGGAGTTCGGTGATCTGTGTGTATTTGCGCGTGGGCTGGGCTAGATCGTCCAGGGAGGTTGGAGTAGGGCGATTGGATCGGAATAATCTGACCCTCTCCCAGTGCCTCCTGGTAGCCTCTGTGGCTATGGCCGTACCAATCCCACTCAACTCATTTTCACAAAAGAAACCATTGTGGATCTGACAGTCATTTCCATGACGGAGAGATAGTCAGAAGGGGTCAGTCTTGCAGAGTAATTCTCCAGTTTTGGTCACTTTTATGGGTCGTAATCATTGAAGGCATTTTAAAGAAAATTGTAACAGTCTCAGTGAAAAAGGTGAATGGGTATATGTAAAATGTTGTTTCAGCTCTATTCATTGTAGCTATTATAATGATATACCAATAAGCAAAGTCAGAAACGAAGTGGAAAGGTAAAAAATTTAGCCTAAAATGGCGTCAAAAATCGCACCCGCCAACACTTTTTACATTGATACTGCTGTGCACAAGTCATTTTTCAGTAATGAAATTATTGGTTGCCATTTCTCCACAAAAAACGGATGAACATGCCTAGATGGAGTAATTGTTGCATTTAACCTATGGCAGAATATAAATGCGAGCTGTTCATACCATTTCGTGTGCTACCCATTCTCGTACCGTCAGTGGCAAGCTGAGACTGGTGAGCATGCTGCCTTGAGTGAAGAGTTAACATCCAGTCTGGGCTCCATCTAGCGTTGCTATCATCGCATCTATCACCACACACACTTTTTGTGCACTGTAAACATCCAGCAACAAACTTATTGCCGAGTTTTTGCTTTGGTGTCGCGGAAGAAGCGCCTGAAATGGTCCGATCGTATATGCTCGGCATTTCAAAACTGCATGTCATTGTGGTTCATGGCTGACGTGGGGTTTTCCCGACGCCACAAAAACACCAGTCGCTGGGCGCTTTGTTAGGCGCAAAATCTCGCGAGATTCGCGAGGGCTAGGCGTTGCCTACGTTCCTCGCTCATAAGGAGGGACTCGTCGTGAAAGAGAGAGGCCGAGGTAGCTCCGGAGCTCCCTCGCCGCGTCCCGCTTCAGAGGCCCGGATGTAGGCCTACTAAAATGGCGGAGACCTTGCCTATTGAGATGCCGCTGATAGACGGCAGTGCCTGCAATGTGCTTCTCAGGGTACGAGAATGGAAAAGTGTACGTGCACGGAAGTATTTGGTCTTCGAGTGTTCATTTGTATATTTTGATGAGTAGGTGTATAGGTTATTTCTGAACACACACTGCCGAAAATGTTTTATCGCTTGCAAACACGCAACACTGTACACGTACGCTCTATGAATTATGTCCATTGAATTGATCGAAATGAATCGAGGCATAACATTTTCGACAAAATTGTCTACAGTTGAACCCGGGTTGCTGTTTTTCGTTGAAAAAGTTCCCGTGCCATTCGATATGACACCATGGTGTGTTCTATCAAGTGAAAACCTGATGTGATATCTGTATCGTCAGTTATTTCGTCTATCGACAACTTCTTCACCGACTCTGGTTCCAGGACGCAGCCATGTTCTCTTGGACTTCCGTCTTGCCAGTTGATGATTGGCCGTTTTTTGTGCTGTAGAAGCGTCTCGCTCTCCCTCGACTAGCCATCAAGGGAGAATCTGGAGATTATACGCCTAACAAATGCGCCCGATGACTTTTCACACGGAAGATTTCTCCCAGAATCATGATTGACAGCTTTTTTGTTGACGCGTTGCTCACACTTCTGCCCTGATGCGCACGAATGGCTGCATCGATTCCGATGATGTTCATTAACTTGCGCATCAAGTTCGACTTTTCAGCCATACCTGAGGTTTGGGTGAGTAGAGATGTGTTTTTCCTAATGCCTGTTGCTTTGAAGAAAGTCGATGAAGTGTGTAGCTTTTCCTTTACTTAAAAGGTAAAGGTGTGGTTTTTTTATAGCGACTTACACCCTTTGTCTGGGTCTCAAACCCCTGATCACTGGGCATCTTGATCAATCCTCACTGGTCTCTCACAACAAACATAGTGACAGACATTAAAGACGCACACAGTCAGGTACCAGCACCAACTCCGCTCCCTGGGGAGTATTCCAACCCGATGCTGGCGCTTGGCCGCATACAAGGGCTAATCGCACTACGTTTTTGCCAATATTACCCTCACAGGTACCCGGTTTTACTCCTGGGTGGGGAGAAGCAATGCAAGTTAAGCATCTTGCTCAAGGATGCAACTCTAGAACCGCGCAGCTTCGAACGCCGTACCCACTGGCCGCAAGCGACTGTAGGTCCAGCGCGCTAACCACTCAGCCACAGAGCC
Organism: Theodoxus fluviatilis; assembly: GCA_034096865.1. Taxonomy (NCBI): domain Eukaryota; kingdom Metazoa; phylum Mollusca; class Gastropoda; order Cycloneritida; family Neritidae; genus Theodoxus; species Theodoxus fluviatilis. The sequence continues at coordinate 30,948 of JAWQFJ010017656.1, forward strand.
CCACATTCAAAATATGGGCTTGGGTATGTTGAAAAATGACACGTGTTTGGCTGATCTGGGGTGATTTGCCACGCACGAAATGCAGATGACGTCATATATTTTTCTTTGCATCCATGACTTTTCCATTTCAAAAACATATTGACCACTTCAGCTTGGTGCTACGTGTGTTGAATGCAGTAACGTGTATTTCCGATCCATTCCTGAGCTCTATACAACAGTAGTGAGTATAATGGGTGTTGACCCATTTTGTGTACAACACGTGACAAGACCAGGATGGATGGGTGGGGATGGGCGTTACATGTCTCGCACGAAATGCTTAAGATGAAGAGCCGTAAAGATTTTGATTTACCGGTTGTTAGGTGTGTGCTACATGTCAAATGTATGTATATGTATATGTGACCTAGTGAGCTGTGCAAAATGAATTAAGTGTTGGTTACATTTCATGGGTGAGACTGAAAGTCGGAGACGGAGTCTTCTGGTGTAGGCAAGCACGAAGCTAGCAAGGTGTCAGGATGACCTTTCCTTGACTTGAGCAGGTGTCAGGATTCCTTCAGCACATGCCAGAAGTTTCTGGCTGACCTCTCCTTGACCTGAGCAGACAATACCTTCAGGGGAACGTTCCTTCTGGGCCTATGACTTTACAGGTTGTGTGTAAGCCTATTCTAACAGGACAAGACCAAAACAAAATACCACAGCCATGAAAATAAACATCATCATCGTCATCATCATCATCATCATCATCATCATCATCATCATCATCATCATCATCATCATCATCATCATCATCATCATCATCATCATCATCATCATCATCATCATCATCATCATCATCATCATCATCATCATCATCATCATCATCATCATCATCATCATCATCACCATCATCATCATCATCATCATCATCATCATCATCATCATCATCATCATCATCATCATCATCGTCGTCGTCATCGTCGTCGTCGTCGTCGGCATCGTCATCGTCATCGTCATCATCGTCATCGTCATCATCATCATCATCATCATCATCATCATCATCATCATCATCATCATCATCATCATCATCTTCTTCATCTTTAACGTCATCGTCAACGTCGTCGTCGTCGTCATCATCATCATCATCATCATCATCATCATCATCATCATCATCATCATCATCATCATCATCATCATCATCATCATCATCATCATCATCATCATCATCATCATCATCATCATCATCATCATCACTTGCATAGCATTGGTTCCGACTCCTGCTGAGTCGCTCGCAGCGCACACATATCAGGAGCCACTTGTAGTATCTGGCAAAGAGATTAGTTTTGAAATCTTGTCTAAACGCATCCAACTCCAAGCGTGATCAGAGTTTGACAAGTAGAGCATTGCAGACAAGGGACCAGCATAGGAAAATGCCCTCTGTCTAAATCTGCACTTGTTTATTTGCTGATGTTTCAGCGGGAAAGCTGAAGAAGACCGTAGAGATCTGGTGGGTTTATGCTGCTGTTGCGCAGTATGCTGGAGATACGCCGGGGACAAACCATTAAAACATCTGTAGACCATTACGGCCAGTTTAAAATTGACTCTCCGACACCCGGAGCCAGTGGATGGATTTCAGCACTGGGGGGACGTGTTCTCGCTTCCTGGTCTCCGTGATGACTCTGCGAGCTGCGTTCTACAACTTCTGCAGTTTTGTCATCAGAATGTGAGGGGCTTCCACCAGAAGAGAGTCGCAGTGGTATAGGTGGGACAGTATCAAGGGCAGAGAGGGGCACAAGTGTGTGTGTGTGTGTGTGTGTGTGTGTGTGTGTGTGTGTGTGTGTGTGTGTGTGTGTGTGTGTGTGTGTGTGTGTGTGTGGTGTGTGTGTGTGTGTTTGGTGTGTGTGTGTAGTGAGCGTGGTGTGTGTCGTGGTGTGCGTGTTTGTGTTTGGTGTGTGTGTTGTGTGTGAGTGTGCGTGGTGTGTGTGTGTGTGTGTGCGTGTGTGTGTGTGTGTGTGTGTGTGTGTGTGTGTGTGTGTGTGTTTGTGTGAGCGTGTGTGTGTGGTGTGTGTGTGTGTGTGTGTGTGTGTGTGTGTGTGTGAGCGTGTGTGTGTGTGTGTGTGTGTGTGTGTGTGTGTGTGTGTGTGTGTGTGTGTGTGTGTGAGTACACCTGTGCGCAATCAAAACTAATTCGAAAATGAATGAAGTCTCAAACTGTATGTGCAACTCACAAACTGGTAGGTTTCTGAATGAATTGGGACCGCCATGTTGCCGAGTTCTCCAGTGTTGGTGACAAGAAGGGAAAACGGGGGTCCAGAAAATAAATTATGATTTTGAAGTGCTAATCTAGCCTAGTTAAAGTGTTTTTTCCATGCAGAATCTGTATTTAATAATGGAACACTGGAAAAATGTCAAAGCAGGTGGTCACCGGTAGTACCAATATAACTGTAATTTTATTAGAAGTAAAGGCCCTTTTCCCAAAACCTCCTAACCCTGTTGCATCTCCCTCCCCCTCCTCCATCGCTGACTCCCCCCCCCCCCCCCCCCCCACTGTTCTTGACCTCATCTTTCTAACCTTCCCTCTCTGCGTCTACTGCATAGCAGTTTTACGGGGGTGTTTCCTCCTGTGTTATTGTAACTTCATGCAAAAACTGAGTGGTTGAAGATGTCTTGGTGCCAAATACGAGCGTAATCACTTTGAGTTATGTGCGTGTATTTTTCTTTCTAAATAAAACAATAAATATTTTTTACTCGTGCGATCGTGTGTCGTATTTCCATCTGAGAAGGCGACGTGAAAAGACTGATTACAGCTGTTGGGGCGATACTTCCTTCAGATAGAATACCCAGGAAAACATCGCGTTCAAACGTTGCCTAGACTGCATCCACACAATGTAAATGTCACACTAAACGCATACTGTTCAACTCACGGTTTGCCAGCACACGAGCACGTGGATCTTTTTAAGTGTATGTTTGTGGAAACGTTTCTCGTACCACTACCAGTCATGACATTCCCGTCCCATGTCCTCAAGGCATTAGAACGTTCAAAGCACGAATTGGCCTCGGCAGCCACCTGCGCAGCAAACACTGAACGTGAAAGGCAACCATTCCCTTGCTCCCCCTCCCCCCCCCCCAACCCCCCTTGCCCTTGGTTTGAATATAGGTGGTCGTCATCGAAATCGATGGACAAACAACATGTTCTTATGCACGTGTTTCAGATTTTGGTTTCAACCATTATTTTTTCAAAAAGAAATTCACCAAAATGCTCACCCGAATAGAGTGTAGTCACCCATAACAAACATTAAACGTGCCCAGTTAGTTCAAACACTGCTACCTGTAAACACTGGACCACGAGCTTTCATGGAACATCAAAGGTAGCACGGCATCAGTGTCCAGATCGTACTGTATGTCGAGACATCACAGCAAAGGAACCTGTGGACCTTGTCACCAAGCCTTAGGACAGGTTATCGTGTATCTTATGTGTGCCTTCTCATGCGCACCACAGAAGAGTCTGAAAACATGTCTTGTTGATGTTTCTCATTTGTGTCCGAGCATCAAGAGGTCGTGAGTCGACTTTTGACTTTTTGGAGTTATTGTGTCATTTTAAAGCGGAGAGTTTCAGCTTTCCACTGGTACCCTGATTATATTTACATCTGGAAAATCTAGGATGTTACGACTATTTCAATAAACAATATACCGAAACGCAAAGCTGGAGAACATAGCCACACAAATACCAGACTTCTGATTGGTCCATCTTCAAATTGTGACAGTGCTCGAGAAACAAGGCTAAAATCAGTAAAACTGTTTTCGAGGAAACGCTGACAAAAGTCTTCAGAGCACTTTAATACGTAATGTCTTTCCTGAACTTTACATTAGAATCTTAAAAAAAAAATCTATATGAACATGATTTTTTCTGGAATATGCATGAATGAAAAAATAACACTGTGGTTGAAATATCTCAATTTGTCATTTTTCCAACCTGCGCCTTGTTTTCTTAAGCACAGTCACAATAACGTTTGCAACATGGATTCGCTCTCTATTTTTAGAGGACGCTACACAGAACATTCCATTACAGATAGAGAGTAGAGACAACGAGCTTTGCAGTAATGTTGAATGATACACCGGTATGAGTAGAGGTTGTCGCGTCAACTTAAAGCCTTAGTTAGTCTAACGTAATCCTAATTATCTGGTTTGTTTATAGGGAGCTTGACTAATACAAAGCATTATCTACATTACTATAAGTTGATTTGCATTGCATCACGGTAACAGATCGATCCTAGAGTGATAATAGAGGCAGGAAACACCCAAAATAGAAATGCACCTGGTTGACCCCAACTAATGTCACCGGGCTGTATCTCTGAAATTACCTGTGAGACCGTTTCTTGCTCTCCAGCAATAGTGGTGAGTTCAAAACACTGGGACAAGGCTCCAAAAACGCTACGGAGATCCGAGTCACTTGCGTCTTTTCAAAAGAACTTAAAAACTTTTCTGTTCAAATCCAAAAATTCCTTGAATGACCACGTTCTGCGTGAGGTTAAATGTGTTACAAAAACAAACACGTACATAGTATATGTTGCGTATTCCTGAGCCAGTTTTTGCACCTCTCGGGCATTCACGACAAACTGTCGCCTGACTGTTGCTTCACGAACATGTCATTGAAAACCTTGGCTTGATATGAATTGAATGAACTAAATCTTAATAGGGAAATTAATGAATAAGGCATAGCTGCCTGTCTTACACTCAACCCTTGAAAGGGTGAGGAACAGAGGGTAGTACACTTTGAGGGAGGCAGGGCGAGGCACTGGAAGGTTGGGGATGAGGATTACTTTCACTCTCGGACAGGTGCCTAGAAAATACTCGCATAGGACGGAAATGACGCAGTACACGCCAGTAATGGGGCATGCCGTAATGTAGTGTTGCACTCTTCTCTGCAATATCTTGATATACGGGGGTTCTCCTGGCTTGCGCTAGGAAGTCACAGTGACAGACTCTGGTGGTCGTTTCCAATAAACTTTATTCACACACTGACCTCTACAGTGGTGAAAATCAGCAACGGCAATTCGTAGCACTCGCACAGCTTCACTCTGCTTACAGTACCGCAGAGGCTCGCTAGCACACAGCAGAAACTCGCTCTGTACAGGGTCAAAGCTCTCACCTTTAACTCTGTCGTATCTGCTGCTCTCTCTCTCTCACTCGCTTTCGCTCCTTATATACCTTTACACAATTTCTAGAAACTACTAGGACGATATCGAACATACTCCCACATTCCTAACTGCGACGCGACTGACTTACTGTGTCACAACAAGCTAATATTAGCCTAACTCGGTCGCGCGCGGGTCAAGGCCGTGACCTGACTGATAAACACGCCTGCGATGGTGCCAGTAGGTTCTAGAAAACGTCACAACAGTAGGATAGGGCCCGGGGGATGAGAGTGCATGTGGTGGGGTGGGGGAAGAGGAAGGAGAGGGGGAGGGGGAAGGCAGGGAGGGGGATGGAGGGGAGGGAAAGGGATATGAGGAGTATGAGGCGGGGGGGGGGGGGGGGGGTGAAGGAGAGGAGGAAAGAGCTGGAGGAAAGGGAGGTGAGGAGGTTCCGGAGGTAGGGGAAGGAGGAGAGGCGGGAGGGAGATCGGGAGGAAAGAGGTGTGACGGGGAGGGGAGGAGCGTGAGGAGAGGTGGGGGAGGGAGGAGGAGGGAGGGGAGGGGGAGAGGATGACGGAGGGGGCAGGGGAGAGGTGGAGCGTCAGGAAGACACGCTGTGGAAGTTGGGACTGCGCCCATATGTCAGATCGGAAAGGTCGTCTGGCGCTCCTTGCGATAATGGTGAGCGAGTGCTTGCCTTGTACTCCATGACGCTGATGATGATCCTGCAGTCCATAATTGTGCCTCTGTCACACCACCGCCCCGTCGTGCACGCCTCCAGCTGCAGGCAGGAAGAAATGACTTCAGTCATTCTTGTGCCCGCCTTCTGGGTGGTCGTGGGGTGCGTGCATGTGCCATGCATATGCATGTATCCAGTTGTAAATGGGGTCAAGTAAGCGCGATGCAGTTATGACCGAGCAGTCGTGGCATTAATTCACATGGTGCGTGGACGCATGCGGAAACATATGTTGTGTGTGTGTGTGTGTGCGTGTGTGTGTGTGTGTGTGTGTGTGTGTGTGTGTGTGTGTGTGTGTGTGTGTGTGTGTGCGTGTGTGTGTGTGTGCGTGTGTGTGTGTGTGTGCGTGTGTGTGTGTGTGTGTGTGTGTGTGTGTGTGTGCGTCTAAGCGAGAGAGAGAGAGAGAGAGAGAGAGAGAGAGAGAGAGAGAGAGAGAGAGAGAGAGAGAGAGAGAGAGAGAGAGAGAGAACTGAACAAGTTTAATGTTCAGGCCACGCCACCGGTCTATTAAATTTGGGAAGAAAAACGCGGACGAAAAGCAATTATGTACAATAAGTGCTCCGCAAACTGCCAACCAGTTTCGGCACGCGCAACACGCACGGGTGAATAGTCACAGCTCTGAAAGTTCAAGTTTTCCGTGCAGCCCGCGAAGGTTGCCGTCGCGTCGGCGGCGTCCAGCTTGTGTCTGGCTTGTCTGCGCTGGCAGAATCTCTGTCACGCTGGCAATCAGCTCATGGAAGAGAAGGTCGGGTGTTTCCGGGGATTCTTGTTGGAGATGACAGACAGGTCTTCTTGTTGGTCATCTCACTGTCACTCGAGCAATGGACAAAAGTAGATTGTAGAGATGAAGCTTCATCTTGATCTGTCACACTGTTCAATCCACATGCCTCTGCAATTCCACACCTCAGTTTTCTCACTTTTTCCTCAAAAGCACGTGACATGTTTTGCGATATCTCGTTCATCGCACTTCGGAGGTCTTCCAACGTTGCCTCGTCTTTCGGAGAAGGAACCGTAGCACTTTAACCCTGGATGAGTGATGTTTCTAGGGCAGAAGGTTTCTCATTGGGGATCGAGGCTGCTGCTTTTTTAAGGTGGTCATCAGAGTAGGAAAGGTCGTAGGTGACTCGTTGACGTAGTTGGCCGGCAGAAGGGAGCGATATTTCCGTGCAAGTTCGTGAGCGCAAACAGTTCTATTCGCGACATCAAGTTCGATTTGATTTGATTTTAAAATGTCTTCCCACACCCTTCTGACGATGTTCTCTTGCTCGTTGTTGGTCCCGTCGTCTCTGGGCTGGTATTTTCTTGATCCAGCAGCCACGCTTGTTGCTCGTGAGTAATGGCTGACTGTCGCGCTGCCTGAATCTTAACACCACGATGACACTTCCAGGTTCATCATCCACTTTCCAACTGGACAGCTCTTCCGTTGCCAGCAGGGATGTCAGAAGCGTCTCCAGGGCAGCTGGAAGTTCAGCGACTGGCATGGTGTTCACTGTTATTTCACCGTACTGTGAAACTGGCTGGAGCGAGGCAAATAATTATACGTTTTACCGGCGCGAGCGATAGCCGTCGAGTGAGATAGAGAGAGAAAGAGAGAGAGAGAGAGAGAGAGAGAGAGAGAGAGAGAGAGAGAGAGAGAGAGAGAGAAGCAGTCAGGCAGGCAAGCATACAGATAGAAAGAAAGACTTTCTTACGGGCTCATCCCGAGTAAGTTTGGTTGTCCAGACAAAATAATCGGAGAATGTTTCGTGATGGCAATGTATGGATTACCTTTTTTCTCTAACGTTCAGATGGTGTGATAGATGTTCCTGGCGTTGGTTTGACGCTCCGCAGCTTGCTCTCAGCCTCAGTGCTCTCCGTGGCCTTCTCTGCACCGCTGTTGCTGTTCCGTGTAGCCACGATGACCCCAAGTCCTGAGTCCTGAACCGGATTTCTCAGAAGCAATCCTAATAAATCATACGCAGTCCTCTCGCTGGACCAGAGGCGCCTTCATTTCGAAAGGTGTTATATATAAGATGTTCAGATATGAACGCTCACAGCGAGCACTTGTCCTACTTGAACTTGTCCACGCAGGCGCTCGCCGTGAGCGCTCATATCTGAACATTAAAAGAATTACTTTTCGAAAGGAAACACGCCTCATGTCCCTTGAAAGGATCGTGTATGATGCGTTAAGGCCGTCCTTAACCGACCGAACCATGACTCGCCGAACGAGCCGGGCTTTCTGCCGAGCCAAATTCTCGGGCCGAATCGTTTTCAACCTTAACCGGGCGAAATTGAGCTCGTCGAGCAACTCTTCGAGTCTACGCCGAGCCACGATTCGGCCCGAATACTGGGTCGCAGGGTATGCTCTGGGAACTCACTTCTCATTGGCGGGAGGAGACACAATCTTCTGTGCCGGGAGAAGAACAAATAAATTTGACTATGGGACGGAACGCAGCTCGCCGAACGGTCCGACCCCGAACAAGTATAGGCGAGCTTTGTTATGGACCAGAGCCCGAAAGACGAGTTCGGGTGATTGTTGATTCGCCCGAATCACGCTCGGTCGGTTAAGGACGGCCTTAAGGATTGCCTCTGGGACGCCCGCCTCTGGCCTGGAGTGCCTCGGATCAAGACTCGCTGTTCATGACAACTGCGTCCCGGCTGACATCATAGTTCAGGACTTGCATAAAGTGCACTGTAACTGAGCAGCTGTAAGGCATGTCACTTTCATCAATCTGAAAGAAACCCCGTGGTAATTGTTCTTTTGGGTTGGGTTCATAAATTTGCTTGTTTGTGTTTGTTTTTGTCTGCTTTTAACTTGACCTGGAGGAACAAAAAGGTACGTGCGAAAAATACGAAAAGGAAAAAACCCAAATTGGCAGTATTGTTTCCCATTGGATGCAGCGTCGGAACATTGTATCACAAGCTTCTGAAATACTTTAACAGTCTGGATGGTTTCACATAATTATCTTAAGAGTTGCCCGACATCAGCTAGAAAAGCAAAGGAAAAGACGGCCATCATAATCTTTATGGCCATCATAATATTTAAGGCCATCAGAATCTTTAAGGACATCATTTTCATCGGAAACTTTGTTTCCTGGACGTGGAAAGAGCATGGATTGTCCCTAAAAATGAATATTGCCATTACTGTCAACGGAAGTGCAGTTCGCAGGTCTTCGTACAATTGTCAGACCTACACCACCGATAGAAGTACACTAGTCACAATAAGTTAAGGATCACTTACAAATACTGGCATAAATTGAAACGCAAAGGCATATGAGAATAAATTTATGTCACAATTTTATTTCATCGTTTAGCACGATTTTCACCCCAAACACTCAGCGGTAGAACGATCTTTTCAGATCGGAAACGTGGTCAAACCAACCCACCCCTATTTTTGAAAGTCAGGGGCTAAGTCATTTCGTTTGGCTGGAGTCAATAATGTGTGTGACCACCATGAACCGCCACACATTCCACACATCGTCTCCTCATGGACTGCACCAGGTTTACCAGGGTCTGCTGAGGAATGTCCTGCCATTCCTGCTGCAGTAACTGGAACAGCTGACCCCGGTTGTCTGCAGGCGGGTGGTTTTGTTTGACGCGCTGGCCCAGCAAATCCCAGGCATTCTCGATGGGTGCCATGTCTGGTGATCGTGCTGGCCAGTCCATTCGACGAATTTGCTGCTGCCTCATGAAGTCCTGGACCACGTGAGTATGGTGTGGTGTGGCGTTGTCGTCCTGCAGGATTGATCCCGGGCCCATGGCTTGGAGAGTGGGCATGATGAGAGGCTGAACGATCTCATCCCTATATTATCTGATGGCATTCAAATTGCCCTGAACGAGATGAAGAGGGGTTCTGCCATGAAGATGAATGCTTCCCCACACCACGACCGACCCCCCACCGTGACGGTCGTGCTCTTGTACACAAGCATCAACAAATCTCTCTCCAGGGCGCCTCCAGACTCGAGCTCTGGCATCATTGTGGGTAAGAGTGAAGCAGGACTCATCCGTTAAAAGAACTGTGCTCCACTGTTGCCTGGTCCAGAGTCGGTGGACACGGCACCAGGCCAATCGTGCCTGGCGATGGGCTGGAGGTAACGGTAATTTAACTGCTGCTCTTCTTGAACGAAGATTAAACTCGTGGAGTCTGTGGCCGGATTGTCTGCTGTGAAACGTTCACGTTTGCTGCGTGTCTCAGCTGCTGTGGGATCCTTGTTGCCGTGATCGTTCTGTCTCGTAGAACCGCAAAACGTACAGATCTGTCATCACGTTGATTCTGGGACGTCCGGAGCGTGGGCGTTCTTCAGTACTGCCTGTGGCTTGAAAACGCTGCTAAAGGCGCTGAATGACGGAAAGACTCAACCGTCTGGCAATTTCTCGTTGAGAAACATCATCCTGGGCCCAACCCAGGGTTCGGCTACGATCAACAGTCGTCAGCTTTTTCTTGCGACCATGTCTTTTTCTGCAGTGATTTGGTAACATTTTCGTTTCCCTTTTTATCCAACTACCGTTGAAAACTGTTCATGGGACATTTGTCGTCTACGTGCATTTTGTTTTGTTTTTTATTTCAACAGCCATGTGTTACAAATGTCACGGGTCAGCGATTTGCATGCTTTTTCCCCAAAACGGCTTCGTTGTACCGCACGTGAACGCTTTTTCAACAAAGGGTAACGCGCTAAAGGCTCCTTCACACTGCAGAATAATGTCATACGCAACCACTGTCAAGCTTTTGTCTGGTTACTCTTTTTTTCAGTTAGCATTGCAACAAACTGTAATTTCATAAAAAGTCAAGAGTGACTCTTAACTTATTGTGACTAGCGTACATCGGGCAGCTTGATCAGTTCACTTCATATATCTCCTCAACATCACGAAAATATCTGGTGAAAACAATGTTCAAGTAGTTGCATGGAACACTAGTATTACTGTTCTGGTCACAAAGTCAGAATGAATACTGCCAGGCTTCCAAATCATGTCGTCTGCACCAAGACAGCCAGTGGGAAGTGCTGTACTAGAGGATCCTTTCAGCACCACGAATGTCTCACTGAGACATCCTTGAAGTCATGCAGCATCGAGACAGTTTAGTTGCTAAAGTTGGTCTTTCTGCACCTTCCAGGAGGCTACAACGCAAACGGGAGTGTGAAGTTTCCAAAATCTTTGCAATAAAGTATGCGAAAATGGCAAGCCGCAGCGCTTACTGGTTCGAACACAGATTTGCCCCGTTTTCCTTTCCCCAAGCTCTGTGTATCGTGGCAAGTTTTGTTGAAAAGGTAGAAAATTTCTCGGTGTCCGGTAAAACAGTTAAATGGGAACTAGGGGAGAACATGATAATACGGACAAAGGCATCGACTGGAAAATGAAATCGGGACACCTGCACTGTATTCACACTGGATTTAGAGTGTTCATAGATGATTGTTCCAACTTTCCCCGTAACATCGCGCCCACAGTGATTGTGGCATTGCTTTTGATTTACGCCTTCCCAACCAACCAGTTCCCCACAAAAGAAGGAGAAAAACACCAAATTGGTGAAATCGCATCCTAAATCCGATGTTAACGCTGCTCTCCGCCCAGTCGTTCAACAAAGGTGGTGTTTCAGGGGCGGATCAGTTCATTTTTTTTTTTGGGGGGGGGGGGGTTCCAAACTTTTTTTAGGAACCGGGGGGGGGGAGGCTATGAACGTGCAAAGTGCTCAACCGACACAGCAAAGCGGGGGGGGGGGGGGGGGAATAAGGCTACAAAATGGTCCAATCTGGCGCATTCTGGTAATGATCATTGCCAGTTTCAGGCAGCAGATTTTGTTACTGAAAAATAAAGTATATCCATATATATATTTTTTCTGTTGCGGGGGGGGGGGGGTCCGGAAACCTCGGAATACCCCCCCCCCCTCGTCCGCCCCTGTGTTTGAATTTCTTCGAACTCAATCGAGTCAGTAGAGCTCCTTGTGACGACATGTTTTCTTGATTGTATTTCTCTTGCTCGAAGTGCTGTCAAGAAATTCGTATTTGGCATAATGTTGGCTTTCCATAAAGCTGGAGGTTTCTAAGTGAATTATCATACGCGGTTTAAGGCGATTATTAAGAAATAATCTGTTCCTCCTTGTCTGATTATTTGTTTGTGCGTGTGATTGTTTTTAGGTCCAACTTCTTGATTTTTCAAATTGATCTAAGTTTCTCTCTCTCTCTCTCTCTCTCTCTCTCTCTCTCTCTCTCTCTCTCTCTCTCTCTGGAGTTAAAGGTTGTAAACAATTTCATTATCCGCATTATTTTTCCCCCGGGTAAGTATTCCACACAAAACTTCTAAAGAAAAACAGAAGGACACATCGTAGTACTGTCACGTACTAAAATATATCGATTTATTCCAAGATGCAAGTATGTACAAGAATCAATCCAACATCATACGAAGATCGATCTGCCACGAGATCGAACCGACGCGCCGCCCAACACGAAGTACACGGACACATACCGAACGGAGTGAAAGGAGCCTCATGGTGGATCAACAACAGGGTCCAGGGTTACAAAATTACATCGACGTAATAAACTTCACAACCATGAACAGGGTACAATTAATTAAAATGACTCTCTCATCAATGTAGGCACTAATGACTCGATCGAAAGATCTTTCGTTTAGTTTCAAGACGCGTTTTTGACACGGTCCAAGAACAAACACGTTACGTCAGAAATATGAACAGCCATTGAGGAAATCAAAATCGAAATTTGTCAGACATTGTGCTCGTGTACTGAGAACTATATGCATTCCATCGACATCTAAAACTTTCGTTCATGAGTCAAAAGTCTTAGCCGACTAAAGTTGGGAGCAGGAGACAGTTAATAAGTCAAGACAGTCGGGGGTGGAAACGGTCTGACAAAACAGTTGAAAACAGTGTTAATGCCATACGATGGAACATAAAACGCCAACGCAGATGAAAGAATGGAAGCAATACACGGAATCCAATGCATTTGAATGTAAATCCAATCCACCATGATCCGAGGAAAGACTATTTCCCCCCTAGGTCAGGATTCAATGGCAGTTAGAACTGCTCCTCATTAACATCGGCACAGGATACAGTTGTTCACTGTTCACTGCCTCCATTTGTCTAAAGATGGCATGCAACATGTTTTCTGCTCCTGGTTGTGATATTCACATGGAGAGCTTTTTGCAGTGGCAGTGGTCATAGGTTCAATATTATTTTACATATGATTATAACTTTGATATTGAACACAAAATGCATCAGGTTTTTAATTTCCTACCCTACGAGGGCACACTTGTACAAAATAAAGTCGACTGAAAATTTATCCAAACCATATCTTTGTTGCTTTATAAATGCAGAAATATGCTTAAAATTCATTGTCATATTAATATCTGTCAGCGGTGTTCCCATAGTGTAGGATGTGAGCTAATGGAAAGAATCCATGCTCAAGGGGAAAAACAACCTATTCTGGCCTTTTCAAACTCCATCTTGGATAACAGACATGTAGTAATAAGGTATGCTTTAATGCTGCAATATGTTCTTTCACCACAACAGTGAAACCTGCACAGCTCATTCAGGAAACATTAGAAAACCGGCATGAGGATCTACAACGTTAAGACCTTTCCGCAAATGCTTGCCAAGGTAACAAATATACATAAATTACACATTTAACATTTCGCTAAACTTTGACGAATTTTGCTTAGAGGTTGTTTCGATGATGATTGATTGAAAAGGACGGCTAGGAAAGGCAGACTATGTAGCTACCATTCAGCTATCAGGTAAAAAAGAAGCTTTTAACCTTTTGCTATAATTATTTACAAGCAGGACATAATATTTATGGACAGGTTTTTGCTCCGTGTGATCAAAGAGAGTTGTGACCCATCAAGAAAGTGAAGTAAAATCCTCAGCAAGTTAAAAACAGCAACACTGTGGTACATTTCATGAACAAAATCAGTCCGCGATTACTTAATTTATTTCACATTACTTAAATGCACACAACGTCCAGTCAAAACGGTTTACGAAGGCACCTGTTCGTAGTTGCATTCACACACACAAAGACACTCATAGTGTAATTTTTTTGCCATTTTCTGTCATTATCTCTTTATTTCTTCGCACTGCTACAAATGCTCCTAATAGTTGAGCTTGTCTTTATGACTGCAACACTATTACTTACTGTTGTAGTTGTTGTTGTGGTTGTAGTGGTGGTGGTTGAAGAAATTGTCCTTGCAACAGTGAATAGTTACACAGCTCATTCCTAGGTGACTCAAAACTCCATAATTCTCTACTACACTGGGGTGGAGTGGTAGCAGTAGTGAAGAGAGGGAGATAGGGAGGCGGGTTTTAGGGAGTGAATGAGGAGTGGGGGCATCAAACCTGAAGGAAATTGGAAATGGAGAATATAAGAACGAAATTGAAAATGAGGAGCGATGTATTCGCCTCAAAGTCAAAAAGCATACTTTAGGTACCCAACATTGGAATATTTTACCACGTTTCCTCTGATATCACTAAGTCTTTTAGAGGTAAAATACCGCAAATTATTTTCAGAAATGCATTATGTTCTGTGTCATTACCATTGCAGACGCACGCAGATACACCTGCGAAATTATTCACACTCACATCATGAGCTATTCATTTGCTTCACTTCCATTCATGCCATGACCTATTCAAGTACAAACACACTCTCCTGTTTATACACGCCTGAACATGTACGGTGACAAACATTTGTTGTGTAATTCCTTCAAAGTGTAGAAAAAAGAGAGTGACTCATAATCCCATTGAGAATGAACAAAGAGAAAAAGTATGTACATGGACGATAAAGACGACTGTGCATAATTGGCCTGATCTAGGAATCGAAAGTGCACCAAGGAGGGCAGTATCGTAGATATGTATCGATAATAATCAGAAACGTGAATTTTCCTTTCGAAACCTGCCATTCCAAGAACTTATTTTACACACGCCATAGTTATGAACGATACTGTAAACTGTACAGTGCTCTCGATTTCATCTTTACAGTGCTTCAGTCAAATGCATGAAATAGTACATCGACCCATATTTATGTACACTACATCCAGTCCAGCAAAGTTTGACTTCCGTCCAATGCAGAAAACTTTGAAGGGAAAATGCTTGGGCTTCCTACGCACATTGAGACGTGAAAGAGATCAAAGTATTGCAATAGCATGTAAATTTGAGAAAAATGTTATCATAAACAGAACAGAATCAGCAGGAAAGCTAACACATCAAGGTCAACAATCAAAACAATATTATTATCACGCAAATTCGTATGATGATCGGCCGTACAGTCTTTGCCAATACGTTACACAGGCTATGCAAGTCCTCGCAATAAATTAAGGCCTGAAGAATCAGCCTCCTATGCCAATTAGGTACGTCTTCAGTCTATCCATACAACTATCAGACGGCACACATTTTATGTTAATTCCGGCATCCACTGTCCGTCTATGACCACTAACAATACTTGATCAAGAAAGGAAGTAAATATCTACCTTCAAACCAAAATGGCGAAGATGATAGCACATAAAAGTTTTTAATGCACTAAATAACATACCAATGCAACTTGTGCAAAAGAAGCAACAATAAGGAAAATACTCGTAAGGTCCAGTAGGCTTTGGTGGACTTCATTGTAAATAAGTGACCAGAAGTATTCAGAAAAAGGAAGCAAAAAACAAAAGCAGAATTAACAACAGGGACAAATATTTCGGATGAATCATTGAAACATTGCAATGCAATTCGTGCATGATAACTGGGTGAAAACGCATTTCCCTCAAAAAGCCGATGCAAATAATTAAGGAGATTGATGTTGTAATAAAGACAAGTAAATCTCACTTAAGTATTATTCACACGAACAGCCAAGACTGCAGATAATTATTTCTCATCCTTCTCAGTTTCGTTCTCACGCAAGCGGTGTTTCGCTGTGCTATACCTGGTGCACAGTCAAGGCAACAGAAAGTTGCCAAGACGTCAAATGTGTGAATGAAGAAGTAGATGACAAATGAATGAAAGAGAGAGGAAAGGAAAATGAACGAATGAATGATAGACGAATGAATGAATAATTAAACAAACAAACGAATGAATGAATGGATGGATGGATGAAATAGTGAGTGACAGCCTGTGATGAAGTCCTCTGAAGACTGATGACATAGGCAAATTGGCGTAGACTTGTTTTGGAAGACCATTCAGATATCACAGCTTCGCTCTTAAGGTCGAAGGTAAAGAGGGCACTTTCACCACACTTCACACTTGATCTGAGAGTTCATGGGAGCCATGTTGGAGCAGTCGAACGCCCAGGAAAACGTCCGAGAGTTGGCCAGAACTCCATTGACCCTGAAACAAGCAAGGCAGTCGTAGACATCAGTGCAATCCTCAACATGCAACTCCTTTCGCTGGTTTTGCCTGGGCCTGTCTTTCCTTAGTTATCGATTTTGTCTGCGTCTGTTCGTCCATTCGTCTGTCTGCTTGAGTGCCGGACTGTGGCTACCTGGCTGTCTCTGTGTGAGCCTGGTCACGTGTTCGTCCACCCATTTGTTTGTCTGACCTTTTCCTGGATTACTTTATCAAAACAGTGTATTAATGTCGTTTAAACGACTTATTGTCTCCCGATACAACCACTCACCAGATAGATCGAGAAAGAAAAAGAGAGCTGCATTAGAAATAGAATTGCTCATTCACACACAATGCACGCACGCACACACGCACGCGCGCGCTCGGATTCAAAGAAACATTGTACTGAAATTAATTACTCACTGAAATAGAT
>JAWQFJ010017656.1:52500-67500 GCA_034096865.1 Theodoxus fluviatilis
ATACTAGTCAAGAAAGGGAATGGAAGTTGGAGAATGTGTACGGACTACCGTAAGGTGAATGCGGTGACCAAATCAGATTCATACCCAATCCCCAGAATAGATTACTGCATAGACAGCGTAGGCCCTGCTCGCTTTGTGACAAAAGTTGATCTTTTGAAGGGATACTACGGAATCCCCCTGATAGAAAGGGCTAAGGAAATGTCAGCATTTGTAACCCCAGACGGGTTATTTCAGTACAAAGTGATGCCTTTTGGTCTGAAGGGAGCACCTGCTTCGTTTCAAAGGCTCATGAATACCCTAGTGAGAGATATACCCAAATGCCAGGCCTATATTAATGATATAGTAGTGTATAGTGACTCACGGGAAGAACATTTGACTCAACTGAACCTTTTGTTCCAACGCCTCGACAAGGCCAATTTGACCATCAATCTGTCAAAGAGTGAGTTTGGAAAGGCCACTATCACTTATTTGGGACATGAAGTAGGAAACGGACGAGTTAGAACACAGCAGAAAAAGGTCCTAGCAATCAAAGATATGCCCGCTCCTGACAGTAAGAAAGCTGTGAGAAGATTTTTGGGAATGATCGGGTACTACAGAATGTTCTGCTGTAACTTAGCTGAAGTAGCTCTGCCGAACACAAACTTGTTGCAAAAAGCCAAGGTGTTTAAATGGACTGATCAATGTCAGCAAGCTTTTGAAAAGCTAAAGTTGATTTTATTGTGTAACCCTGTTTTGTTGGCACCAGACTCTGGCAAACAGTTTGAGCTCATGGTGGATGCATCGGATCAGACTGTGGGAGCAGTGTTGATGCAGTGTGGAGATGACAATGTCAGGCATCCAGTAGCATATTTTCCAAGAAGTTCTTGCAGTACCAGAAAGGTTACTCTACTGTGGAAAAAGAAGCTTTGAGTCTAGTAGAGTGCACTGTTACATTTTGAGGTGTATTTGAGACACCCTGCACATGAGGTGATTGTAGATACTGACCACAATCCGTTGGTGTTCTTGAACAACACAAAGGGGAAGAACCAACGATTGTTGAGATGGAGTTTAATCCTCCAAGAATTCCCATTGCGTATTGTGCATGTTCCAGGTCGAGAGAACGTGTTGCCCGATGCTTTGTCACGTTGTTAGATTTTTATTGTTGAGTTCATGCCATTTTTGTTTGTAGAAAATTTCTTATTAAAATCATAAGAAATTTTCCATTGAACCGTGGGGGAGTGTTACGGTTCAGCCTTTATTCCATTTTCCTATATTGTTTGAGGCATTCGCCATGTCGATGTTTTGGTGGGAACATGCTGAGCTTTGCACTCTGAGACCAGTTTGAACTGGCTGTTTCTAAAATTATCAGTGATTCAACAATGATTTGATTGGTTGGAGGTGGTGGCGCATGCGCTGTGAGTAACTCTTGAGTCGAAAACGCTGGAAAAGTGTAATTCAGTTAACTCTGAGGATATCAATGTGAATGGACATATTTCGAGCAGCTCCATGTAAGACGAGGAGTCTACATCCCCGACCATCTGAAAGGTTGTATTAAGAAGAACAGTGTCTTCTATGAATGAAGGTCCAGCTCTGATGGATTAGGACGCTGTCTCGCCACCGGGAAGTTTTGTCGTTTGGTTCTGAGCGCTAGCTGAAGTGTTCAAACCTGTGTCCGCATGGGTACATGTGTGTGGGTGATCCCACAAGTGTCTATGGCCTTTTTGATCCTTTCTTTCCGAGGTGTAGCCTTGAGCGAGAGAGAGTGTGTGCTTGTGAATGCCCATTTCTGTGTGGACATCGTTTCGAGCAGAAGCTTTCATCGTTGGAACATTCGAGAATCGTCATCGCCTATCTGCTTGAAACTTTTGAGTAACGTTGGGTCAATTTTGGTTTGGTTCAGTGGAAGTAATCCTCTACTTTTCAGTCAGAGTAGACTGATAGAATTGATTGACATTTTAATTCATATTGCCTTGAATTTGATTTTACTCATGATTGAGTCCGATTAAAGAAAATATTTGATGAATAATGTGTTACGTCATGCGAGAGTGAGACGAGTGTGAGTGAATTAATTTTCCCGCCCTATACGAGAGATACCCCTAGACCAGAAAACAGAAAGAATTAGAGTGAATTGTGTGTGAATGTGGAAGGAAGTGATATACCCCAATCACAATTTCAAAGCCGCTCTACTTTTCATTGTATCCTATGTGCTCCATTTGTTCCCTCATCACATCCCAACGACCTACGAAATGCACACCCTAGTGTAGCAGTGCAGGGGAGGCATGCATAGTGGGTTAAAGGCCGACAAACAAGCAAGTTATACCATTCAGGGCAAATATCTACTCGTACCTCGCAACGTGAAAATCAGTATATAAACAAATAATTTCCCCCGTCATCTCAGCCTTTAGAAAAGCTAGAGTGTATAGTTGAACCAAAATTCCTATGAAGTGCGTTAGTATTAATTGCCTGATTAAATCTGAATGACCAAAACAAAAACGTGGATAGAGGTACTACTGCACAACTGCTGCATTGCTCTACCGTCTTTTCAATTCAAGAGCATGCAGATCATGAGATAGCACAGAACCTGTTTTCCATTGGAAGTCTGTATGAGTAACGCGTGGTACACCAGTATTTCTACAGCATTCTTTACACACCGGTCGTCATATATGTCAGGTCATTTTATATGGAAACAAAATACCCACGAAACTGACGACTCTTCAATGACTTTCAGTAAGCTTGATCAATGACTTTCAAAGTCTATGAAAGAAAGTATGTAATAATGTTGAGGTTGTACACATTTTGGGGAAACCGAAGCGACGAGGTTGCTGCTACTCCTGGAAAAAGGTCATGGATTGACCCCTTCACCCGGAAGTGGTACTATTCGATAGCTGCACGTCGCACAAGAGCGGTAGTGGAGTCCAGCAGCGCCACTTCCGCTAGCACCAGGATGGAAATGTCAAATCCTTGACACTGCACACTCTCAGTGGCTAGCTACGGCAAGCTGAGGTTTCTGTGTGGAAAGACAGCTCATCTGCCCTCTCAGTAGCAATGATCATCCACATTAGATCGGTGATATTGCCAATAGAAAACATTTCTGGAGTCCAAAAGATCACTTTCTTTCGGAGTACAACTCCATTAGGCGAGAGTTTCCGGGATGACGTTGTTCCCGTTTTTTCAACCTCACCTCTGTTACATTAGGCTGAAATGCTAGCCATGCCTGTCTGACATCCACTGCCTGCAACAATGCAACCGATGGATGGACAGATAGATTTTTACGGCCTATCAGCCTTTGTAGGCTATGTAAGGCCTGTAACCACGAAAATCACTAGAATAGTTTAGAGTATGCGCAAATCAAGTCACGATGTCCCTATTTATTCGCCTCTAACGAATCGTGTAGGGAGACGCGGTGGGTCTATTCTTACCCCCAACCCACAGGGGGCCAATGCAACTGAACTGCGAATCTGCACGACAAAAAATTTCTTCCCGCAGTTGCTCATCTCTGTCGCCCTTGCGTTTCACTTCATTCCATTGATGGAAGAAACAATAATACACGAGCATTTTTTCTACTTTCGATGTTGATACTGTTTTCTTTCAATTATTTGTGACGTCATATTCTCTCTCTCTCTCTCTCTCTCTCTCTCTCTCTCTCTCTCTCTCTCTCTCTCTCTCTCCGTAATTCTCTCTTTTTTTTCAAAGCCTGCAATGGTGCCATTCTTAATAGAAAACGCCACTGAATCTTGTTGTCGTCGTTGTTGTCGCTGTTGCTTTGCCTACACGCTCAGCAAGAGTAGCCTCGCAGCATCGCGACATACATCTCAAGGCCGCAAGATGGCCGCCAAGTGCGTGGTCATGAGTCCCCACAGAGAGGAGAAATGGTCAATCCCTTGAATCATTGAACACCGACCTGGTAGTCCATGACTCGCATCCTGTTGTACTGGTTCTTCATGCACTCGGTGGTGATGTAGAACTTGCTGGCAGTATCGGGGTCCCACCAGTTTTCCAGGCGTCCAATGGGGTCGTACTGTCGTCCTGCAGGAAAAAAGTCGTGTGCAAAGTATAGAGCGGTCCTTGAACGAGATACTGGCAGAGCCGACTCCAGAATTTCGCCTATTTAGCTGAACTCGTTATCGTCATCGTCGTCGTCTGCAGAAGCAGTACATGGTGGTAATACTCCTCCTCCTCCCTCTGCTGCTGCTGCTGCCATTACTGCTGCTGCTGCTGTTGCTGCTGCTGCTGCTGCTGCAGGAACGAACTGTCTTCCGTGCTGACAGATCTAGCCGTTGACAAAATTAGCTCCCTTTTGCAGAAACGCAATTCAGCAGTGTCGTTTCCTAGCTTGTACTTCATAAGTAAAAAGGAACTGTTTTCATTTGAACGACTACATGTAGTGTCGGTCTGCATTTACACATCATGATTAAACTTCGATTTTGTGCTATTCTCCAATCGCATGTTTTAACTCTAAGCAAAGCATGCTCACCTTGCGGATCGAACGCATGGGTGATCTCGTGTCCGATGATGGATCCCATCGCTCCAAAGTTGTAGGAACTGCAAAGTAGATTCGGTATCGTCAGTTTGTGAAGTTTTTTTTCTCAACTGTTAATAAGCTAGGATACATAAAGAACGATCGTGTGGAACTTGTTCTTAAGCCTATCATTCCATATACCGCGTACCTCGCTACTGTCAAGGGTGACTATATTCAGAGTTGACCTGTTCATAGAAGAGCAGTCTGGGGTCGCACGATTTGTAATCACATCATCATCAGCACTTGCCTGGAGATAGTTTAGGCAATTATTAACGTTTGAGATAAGTTATGTTTAAAGTTTCTTGCAAGTAAAAAGCATCAGAAATACAACTAGACGTTGCCCTTCGGCGGAAGGTGCTCATTATTTGTTCGATCTACGGAGAGATGGTGACATCAGCAATGATGAGAATGTTGATGAAGGCGAGGTCGCTGTTCTCGGCAGTTTCTTCGATTGAAATGACTCCGACGGTGACAAAACAGATGATGTGCTAATTGTGAAAGCTTGTCACCGAATTGAAGTTACCCTCCTGTACAAATAATTATCTGCCCTTGTGAGCGTTGAAATTCCTTTGGTTTGATTCTCTAATCATTTGCTGTCAAGAAATCTATACTCTTTTGTATCTATATGAGCTTTTTTATCTCCTGCAGTTCTTATCATGCTTAGTTCTCGGCAGTCAAAATGGTTGTAGGAGTAAAAGGAAAAAGAAGCAAATAATAAACTTGTTTAGGTTGCAATAGACACATCTCCTTTGACGAGAGAACTCCTACCTCTAGTCCTAAGAACATGCTCGTCCCACTGTGACTAGAGAGGAAATGGTGAAAGAAACTGAACACAAACAGAAAGATACGACGAAGAGAGCAAGAAAGTGAGAGAGGAGACATGGAGAAACATAAATCGATAGAGAGACAGAGATACATAGAGACCGACAGACAGACTGATAGACAGAGAGACAGACATATACACACACACACACACACACACACATAGACAGACATAGAGACATATATAGAGACATACAGAGAGACGAACTGACAGACACATGCACAGATATACATACATACAGACAGACACACACACACAGAGACAGACAGACACACAGACAGACACACAGACAAACAGACAGAAAGACAGACAGACAGACAGACACACAGACAGACACACACACAGACAGACACACACACAGACAGACACACAGACAAACAGACAGAAAGACAGACAGGCAGACAGGCAGGTAGGCAGGCAGACACACACATGTATACACACACACTGAGATACGAGAAAACATAGAAAACAAGACACAGAGACAATGAGGCACGGAGACATCGACACCAAAGACAATGGAAAACCACCACTGAAAAAAAGCCTATACCGAAGCCCTGGAACACAGAGCAACAGCTAGGGGTGTAAGAACTGAGAGGAGTACAACACGGCAACGTCTGGATCAACTCACGTGGGTCCATCAGGAATGTAGAAGGGCAGGTGGAACATGGCGATGGGGAAGATGATGTCGTTACGGGTGGGCGAGTAGAAGGCGTTGACGGTCACTGGGGGCCGCAACCAGCTGCAACGCAAAGGCCAGGCGTTCACTGGATGTGGAGTTCAGGAACTGCACTCAGGGATGACTCAGTGTGTGGAGGTGTGTGCACGGGTGGGTGCGGGGGTGTAAGTGTGTGTGTAGGCGCATCTGAGTAACTGAGTACTGCACTCTAGTTCTTGTTAAAAGTGTGGGTGCCTGCGTGTGCGCTCATGTGCGTGCATGAGTCGTGCAGGTGTGCAATACATACTCATGTTATCTACAAGAACAATTCATCGCAGTAATCCTTTAACTAGTTCTTCATAAGGTGAAAATTATCAATTCATTCGTTGTCACTATAAGTGAGCATCTGCCATGGGATCCTACTCTCGTGAACTATAATCATCTGCAACCATTAACTCTTTTACAATCAGTTCCTTACAGCAACCCATAAACATTCTCTAAGTCTCAGTGGATTCGTTGTCGGTGTCGTTCATATAACACCTACCGACCTAAACCCCACCAATCAGTCACTCAATCAGTCCGTGCATATGTCCGTCCCCCCAACCCCCTTTTCTCTCTGTCTCCCTCTGTCTCTCCCACTGTCTCTGTGTCTCACTCTGTGTGTGTGTGTGTGTGTGTGTGTGTGTGTGTATGTGTGTGTGTGTGTGTGTGTGTGTGTGTGTGTCTGTCTGTCTGTCTGTCTGTCTGTCTGTCTGTCTGTCTGTCTGTCTGCCTGCCTGTCTGTCTGTCTGTCTGTCTGTCTGTCTGTCTCTCTCTCTCTCTCTCTCTCTCTCTCTCTCTCTCTCTCTCTCTCTCTCTCTCTCTCTCTCTCTCTCTCTCTCTCTCTCGTTTTATCCTCACCTGGTTTTACGGTCCGGCTTTTCACCAAGCTGTCTGTTCATCCTGGACAGTTCAAACTGTCGCCAGTTACGAATCGTCTGCATCCAGTCCCCCTCCACCACCACCAGCTGTAAACACGTGACGTCTCTCAGACCACCAACACGTTAGGGGGAAAACGGAATATGATTAAAAATCTTGAGTTTTTTGGTAAACAAACAAATATCTGAGAGCTGAAGGAAGCGAACAAGAAATGCATGTAAATTCATGACAGTTTTTAAAATTAATAAACAAGAGTTTTTAAGATTATCCTGCAAATTTGTTACATTACTACAACAGTATTTATATGTTGCTTATTACATTCAAAAATCACAAGAAAAAAATGTTACTTTAGAGGAATCATATTCGCACAATAAACAAGCAATATTTATCGTTGACAAATAGCAAATATATGCCAGAAGTTATTCATACATCTTTGTAATGCGTGTCCAGAAAGGTCGTATTCAGTATGAATGACGGATAGCTGATCTTGTCAATGATGTGGTCGATCTGAAACAAAGACCAAATAAGGCAAGTTTGCTTACGATTTCGAAGTGAAATAAATGCATTATCTTTCATTGTATAGCATATATTCTTCTTGTGCAAAATCCACAGTTTTCAATGCACATATGTATTACATACTGATCTTGGACTGATGACATAGAAACGTGGGAGCGAGTACGAGCTGACATGTTCACTAATGCCGTCTCATGACTAATGAATGTGTGGGAGGATACGCCAGAGAGAATATAGAATAGTAAGAGACAATGAACTTGTCGTCTTAACACATTCTCGCATATTAGCACATGCATGCACACGCGCACACACACGTACACACACACGCACGCACGCACGCACGCATACGCGCACGCACACACACAGCCATCCCATTCGCACCTAACTATTTATCATTCCATTAATCCAACCATCCATACATCCATCCATCCATCCATCCGCGCGTTCCTTCGTATGTTCGTCCATTCATCCATTCTCTTTGCCCTTGCATTTATTCATCCATTCATGCATTTTCCCCTACATCACTCCCCTGTTCCTTCCATTCATCCATTCACCCACCATCCCATGCATCCATCCTTACATGCATCCATCATCCCTCCCGCCATGCATTCATCCATCCATTCATGCATATATCCATGCATCCATTTATCCTTTCATATATCCATACATCCATCCACCCATCCATCCATCCATCCTTCCATGCATGCATCCATCCTTCCATGCATCCATCCATCCACCTATCCATCCACCCATCCATCCATCCATCCACCCACCCACCCATCCATCCATCCATCCATCCATCCATCCATCCATCCATCCATCCATCCATCCATCCATCCATCCATCCATCCATCCATCCATCCATCCATCCATCCATCCATGCATCCATCCACCCACCCACCCATCCATCCATCCATCCATCCATCCATCCATCCATCCATCCATCCATCCATCCATCCATCCATCCTTCCATGCATGCATCCATCCTTCCATGCATCCATCCATCCACCCATCCATCCACCCACCCATCCATCCATCCATCCATCCATCCATCCATCCATCCATCCATCCATCCATCCATCCATCCATCCATCCATCCATCCATCCATCCATCCATCCATCCATCCATCCATCCATCCATCCATCCATCCTTCCATGCATCCATTCATCCATCCATCCTTCCATGCATGCATCCATCCTTCCATGCATCCATCCATCCATCCACCCGTCCGTTCGTCCGTACGTCCGTCCATCCATCCATCCATCCATCCATCCATCCATCCATCCATCTATCCATCCATCCATCCATCCATCCATCCATACCTTGTCTGCAGCCTTCTTTCTCGTGTTAGTATCCATCCAGAACTTCCTCAGCAGGTAGTCCTTGAAGGCGTTCTTCACGTGGGTGATCAGGCTTTCCACCTGGGCAGAAAGTCAAACGTGGGTGATCAGGCTTTCCACCTGGGCAGGAAGTCAAACGTGGGTGATCAGGCTTTCCACCTGGGCAGAAAGTCAAACGTGGGTGATCAGGCTTTCCACCTGGGCAGAAAGTCAAACGCCGTGCGAGAACTTGACAGCGGCTTTTCAATTGTCGATTAGAGAGTACAGTATAACAAATAGGAGAGGTGCAGGTGTCAGACTACGAATATATGAAGACCAGAGAAGGCTGACCAGTCCAGTCTGGCGAAGATGCAAGAAGAGGCAAGCTTTGGGAGAATAAACTCATTCCCCAGGCCTACAGAAGGAATCTAGTCTCCGAAAACTTGCCTCTACGTGCATCTTCGCCAGACTCGGCTGGTCAGCCTTCTCTGGTTTTCAAGAGTACGATATAGTGTCTCGCTTCGAGTATCAGGATGCATCACACTATATTTTGTGAGAAAATTGGAAAGGTAAAGGAGAATAATAAAGCTTAAAAACAAAGATATTTCAACTGTAGAAATACTTTGAAGGGGTCAAAGTGAGGTCAGGCATTGGTATGCGGCGATGGTGTGTGTGTGTGTGTGTGTGTGTGTGTGTGTGTGTGTGTGTGTGTGTGTGTGTGTGTGTGTGTGTGTGTGTGTGTGTGTGTGTGTGTGTGTATGTATGTGTGTGTGTGTGTGTGTGTGTGTGTGTGTGTGTGAGAGAGAGAGAGAGAGAGAGAGAGAGAGAGAGAGAGAGAGAGAGAGAGAGAGTGCCAGTGAGATGGATCCGGTCAATAGAAGCTGAGGGTAGATACATGTATGTCTTAATCTTCCCGCAGTGAACAGTGGACCTAGAATACAAGGGAGATAACTCCAACATCCTTCTCCTTGCGGACCACCACATAATGCTCCACCCAATCATCTCTGGTTACAGACCTGCACACTCGCAGTTCCCACTGTACATGTGTATTATGACTCCCTATGCTTGATGATTTACCTCCTAATCATCGGACTGAAGAATTCCTTCCTGCACAGTAGATATTCCTATCATTCACAGCTGGTGTCAGCAAATAAAACTGACAGTGACATGTACATTTCCTTTCTGCATCAGTTCATTTCCACCCTAATTGGAGCTTCTATTTCAGCACACTGATAAGCAACATAGATCAATGGTATTTCACAACTGAAAAGGCTGCAAGCATAGATACTCTCTATAATGAAAGGCATTCTTCTCTGCTCTTCGGTGATGTATTTATTTGCAGCAGTTAGGCTTACATAACTGCTGTTTATTGCCTATGGAGCAGTGAGCAATGGTACTGCTAATGAGAATAGAGGTGCTCAACAAAACGCGAAGTTCCTGAGGAATCCAATACAAATATCCATTCGAGAAAGTAGTGTTAGTTAGGCAGTCATTTCTACATGTATAAGGAGTAGCATAGTTTTGCATGTTTGTTGTTTTCTTCTCTGAAACTAGCATCGTCAGGCAGCCTCAAAATGTGGTACTACTACTGTCATCACACACACACACACACACACACACACACACACACACACACACACACACACACACACACACACACACATATTCTCTCTCTATCTCACTCACTCACTCACTCACTCACTCACTCACTCACTCACTCACTCACTCACTCACTCACTCACTCACTCACTCACTCACTCACTCACTCACTCACTCACTCACTCACTCACTCACTCACTCACTCACTCACTCACTCACTCACTCACTCACTCACACACACACACACACACACACACACACACACACACACACACACACACACACACACACACACACACACACACACACACACACCCTAGACGATCAATGTACAATTCAAAATCTTTATCACTTTCCATACACCATGTGAGCACCATGTGTTCATAAGTCATTGCATATCACCATTCCTGGGCCAAAGGTTTCCAAACTAATCAAGATGAAGGGCATTTTATAGCCTATCACCCTTTGTAGCTTATGTAAGGTCATTGATCATGAAAATCGCTAGCGCTGGTTGGAGTAAGAACAAGTCTAATCTCAATCATCCAAGTTTTCACCTTTCATGAATCGATTTGGGAGACGCGGTGAGTCTGTTCTTACCCGCAACTCATTGCGGGTGGTTTTCAAACCAGAACACCCTCAAAAAGCGACTGTTTGATGCAAGGGAGGTAACTCTTACTTTCTCCACCGTGGCCTGGTGCCGAGCCCCATGTACGTAGGCGGCTCCAGTGGCGAAGGGCAGCGCACGGTTGGTGTAGAAGGTGCAACGCTTCCACGCCTCGATCATGTCGTCGTCCTCTGTAAACAAACAAACAAATAAACACAGATTTAAAGATAATTTGTACGGACAGATATCTCAGAACGAAGACGGTTTAGTTTATGTTTCTTCATAAAAGCTCATAGTACCCCCCACCCCCCACCCCCTCCACCCCTTCCTTCTCACTCCTTCCTCTTCACTACTTCCTCCTCCTCCTCCTCCTCCTCCTCCTCCTCCTCCTCCTCCTCCTCCTCCTCCTCCTCCTCCTCCTCCTCCTCCTCCTCCTCCTCCTCCTCCTCCTCCTCCTCCTCCTCCTCCTCCTCCTCCTCCTCCTCCTCCTCCTCCTCCTCCTCCTCCTCCTCCTCCTCCTCCTCCAGCTACTGCTGCTGTTGTTTCTCTATCTCTCCCTCTCCTCTTCCAGATTTTCTGCTCCTCCTCTTCAATCCTTCCTCCTCCTCCTCCTCCTCCTCCTCCTCCTCCTCCTCCTCCTCCTCCTCCTCCTCCTCCTACTCCTACTCCTCCTCCTCCTCCTCCTCCTCCTCCTCCTCCTCCTCCTCCTCCTCCTTTCTCCACTTGCTGCTGCTGTTGCTCTCCTCCTCCACCTCCTCCTCCTACTCCATGAATATCATCATCATCATCATCATCATCATCATCATCATCATCACCATCATCATCATCGTCGTCGTCGTCGTCGTCACTGACGTCGCCGTCGTCACATATGTCATCGCCATCAATACTGTTGTCGTTGTCATCACATCTTTGTAATTCTGGCCAGCTACGACTATAGAATTTTCGCGCCTTGCAGTAGAAGCGGTAGTAGCAGGATAGACACTGATGACATGCACAAGTTCGTGCAGCTATGATAATTAAACTCGATGATCACCATTTCACAGAGCCATCGCTCGCTGCCTCTTGTACAGACTCTATTTCCCACGAACAAGTACAACGTAAACTGTAATAGTGCTTCAAAGGCAGCCTCAGGAAAGGAGGAACTCAGACGAGAAGCCTATAAGGTCAGTTCTTGCAAGTACTCTCATTCGTGATATTTGCCAGGCTTGGAACAACTAGGACAAATATGTATCTCATTGGTGCACACCTGAAAGCAAGTGATCGATACTAGTTTGTATGCTCATTCATATTCCAAAATACTTGTGATTGACTATTTGCAATGCATGGAGAGTTTGAGGCTATGCTTGAAAATGCAAGTTCCGTCAACATTACGTTAGTTTTCCCCGCAAAATGTCGAATTTCTATCGCGTCTGCATGCCAGTATTTTTCTAGTTTAATGTTGATGACAACATTTTAAAAGAAGCACAGGACGGCTGGTTACGCACTATGTCTCTATTACCATGATTTGAGGGCGACTGAAGGAAACATTTGCATGTGGCCATGCAAGATAATATAATCTACTGCTGGTGCATCATCATGGCGAAACGTCTATATCTTTAATTAACTTCACACGTGTCGTTTAACATGGCGAGTGCGGAGCAACGCTATCCAAAGCTTACTGAGGTCTAGCCAAGCCAAAGCACCAGAGGATCAGAGTTCTAGATCGAGAAGCAGTAATGCGGATAATCATGCACGTGCACGCAATCGAAGGCAAAGATATAGCTAAAATACTCAGAGTAAAATGATCATGACAGAAAGCCATCGTTTTAGCACATCCATCATTTTAGCACATTCACCCCAACCTCTTAACATTCTTGTCGTGTTGTTCCGTTGTTTCCTTTTTTTCTTTTCTGCCTAGACGTGTAAAAGTACACATGATCACGAACTGATACAGAGGCATTTATTGTAGAACCTTTGCGCTGTGGCAAAGAACAGTGCTCGTGGATGGAGAAAAAAATGAGAAGAAGTGCACTACTAGATTCTTAGTACATGTATAACAAAAAGAAGCTGAAAATATATGCAAAATATTTTCATATGACAATGCAAAAATTGTTAGTCTGCATAACTATCCTTGAAGCTTATGCACTGCAAGGTAGCAAGGGCAGCCAGAGCATGAGAACACATATCCTCGGAGTTCTCGACTGTCGAGATTAGAAAAAGACATGAGGTAACACGCCAAAAACACTACACTGGGAAAGGGGGCACGGAGATGGAGGAGGGAGGGAGCGGTGGCAAAGTCACATGCTATGACCTCCATGCTGTACAGAGGGACTCGGAAGAGAGGAGGGTCTGTGCGGACTCTCACTGCCTGGGCCACCACCATTCTGCCTCACAAGATGGCGTCTTCAAATCCAGGACCTTAGTGTCAACGGTGTGTCAAGAACTACAAACGCTCTCTTCTCGATTACAACATACATACACACACAATCATGCACGCAAGCACACACACGCACACACACACAGACACACACAGAGACACACACACAGACACACATACACGCACGCACGCACGTAAACACGTGTACACAAAAATACTCACACACCCACATACAAACATAAATATACACACACAGTTACACACACATATGCACGCACGCCCGCACGCATGCGTATACACGCACGCGCATGCACGCACACACGTATGCACGCAAGCACACACGCATGCACACAAATACTCACATAAACACACGTACACACACGCACACACTTTTATACACACGCACGCGTACACACACATACAAACGTACTCGAACACATACACACACATTAACACATACACTCACATACACACAACATACTCTCATACACACTCATATATACACACACGTGTACACACACACACACATACACACACATACACACACACATACACACACACATGCACACATATGTGCACACATACATCCCATTTCTCGATGGTCTTTTCATGTCTGTGCCCCCTTCTTTCCCTCCTTGGCTTTCAACGTTGATCAACTGCACTGTCCGTCTTTCTAGTCCTCATCCAACTGCACTGTCCGTCTTTCTAGTCCTCATCCAACTGCACTGTCCGTCTTTCTAGTCCTCATCCAACTGCACTGTCCGTCTTTCTAGTCCTCATCCAACTGCACTGTCCGTCTTTCTAGTCCTCATCCAACTGCACTGTCCGTCTTTCTAGTCCTCATCCAACTGCACTGTCCGTCTTTCTAGTCCTCATCCAACTGCACTGTCCGTCTTTCTAGTCCTCATCCAACTGCACTGTCCGTCTTTCTAGTCCTCATCCAACTGCACTGTCCGTCTTTCTAGTCCTCATCCAACTGCAATCCTCTCTGACCTTTCTCCTCCCATTCAAATATCTTCCTCCTCCCATTCAAATATCTTCCTCCTCCCATTCAAATACCTTCCTCCTCCCATTCAAATATCTTCCTCCTCCCATTCAAATATCTTCCTCCTCCCATTCAAATATCTTCCTCCTCCCATTCAAATACCTTCCTCCTCCCATTCAAATACCTTCCTCCTCCCATTCAAATATCTTCCTCCTCCCATTCAAATATCTTCCTCCTCCCATTCAAATATCTTCCTCCTCCCATTCAAATATCTTCCTCCTCCCATTCAAATATCTTCCTCCTCCCATTCAAATATCTTCCTCCTCCCATTCAAATATCTTCCTCCTCCCATTCAAATACCTTCCTCCTCCCATTCAAATATCTTCTTCCTCCCATTCAAATATCTTCCTCCTCCCATTCAAATATCTTCCTCCTCCCATTCAAATATCTTCCTCCTCCCATTCAAATATCTTCCTCCTCCCATTCAAATATCTTCCTCCTCCCATTCAAATATCTTCCTCCTCCCATTTTCTACCTGAAATATCTCTTTAGCTCCACCCACTTGTCGTATTAAAAATTCCATTCCAGGGCAGTGACCTGAGTACAGACGGTGGGCTCCAGGGTGGGATACTGTCAACCAGATCGTCAGTGTTTCATCGCGTGAAAGGAACCTTTCATTCAGTAAAAGGAATTCTTTAAATTTCTCAGTTAGTCACTCCACAGTTTCAT